>BOPP01000201.1:1763399-1788486 GCA_017312745.1 Gryllus bimaculatus
GGGAAGGGAAAAAAGGGAGGGATTTAAACATTAACGAATATGTTTAAGCAAAATTTTTGGAAAAGAAAAAAATTTTAAATAAAAAATAAAATAATAAACATAATAATAATAATAAATAAAATAAAATAATAAATAAATTAATAATAAATACGAATTGGTTCTTTAAACACATTTTGGTCCCGGCGGCATTTATTCATAGTAAAAGAACTATTAATTTCAGGCTTCATAGTCCTTAGCCAATGGTTTTTTTTTGTGGGGCCAGAGTATGAATTTTCGCGTTGCCCCACTTTCAAAAAAAACGCCATAAAAATAAATTTTTCGATTTCCACCGCTTCGCAGCCTCCAAGCGAAGAAGTTCGTCGCCCGCACCGCCAGGAGACGAAAAGGCGCCCGTTTGGCAGGTGCTCTCTCATAACCGAAGAGGGGGGGAAAGCTATCTGAGTCCGCCGCCCGCCACAATGCCCCGCCTCTTCATGGTCGGGAGGGTCCTAGTCCACCGCCCCGCCGCCCCCTCCCATTCGACGCCCCGCCGCAGGGGCAATCTTTGCTGTTGCGGCCGAGGGGCTGGGAGGCAATCGGAAAGCGCTTGAGTGGCCGTGGGCGTGGCAGGAACGGAATGGGAACGGAACGCGACAGGACGGGACGGGACGGAACGGAACGGAACGGAACGGAACGGACGGGACGGGACGGGACGGGACGGGACGGGACGGGACGGACGGGGACGGGACGGGACGGGACGGACGGGACGGGCGTGGTGTGGCGTGGAAAATGCGTGGAATGGCGTGGAAGTGGGCGTTGGAGTGGCGTGGAGTGGCGTGGCGTGCCGTGGCGCCTGGGACTCACCATGTTTGGACAAATCTCCATCAAGAACAAGCCCATCACTGGAGTGGAAGGATAGTGGCTCTAAGGCGAATGACTGCAGCGAGTTGTATTGTTTTTTTTTTTTTTTTTTTTTTTTTTTTTTTTTTATAGTTATTCTCCTTGACTGCCGATGTGATAGTGTAGTGAATAATCAATTGGTGTATTACTGCTTCGTGCAAAATAATTGTCGTATTACAGCTACTAACAGGAGTCAAGTAGCTACTTGATTGTCAATGTGTTATCTCAAACTTTTCAAACTTGTTTTTTATTATTCTTTGTAATGTCTAGGCATCTGTGATGGCTACAAAAATCAGTTTGTTTTGTGGCCAAGTAAATTTTATGTTTCTTCTGTAATTAAATGAGCTGTTTCGTTCTCGTTGAAATTGGTGTTCGTTTTTACCAGTTTTCTGCAAAGGTTTAGAAAAATGTTACAAGCTTCTCCTTTTGTTAACGATTCAAGATCTGGAAATTGCAACGAGAGCATACTGCAAGTCCATCATGCATGAAAACAGGCAATACGGCAACTGATGAGAAACTATCAGAGCAGACGCATTATTTCTGCATGTTGAGTTTTAGCGCCAAAACAATATCTTGACAGATAATCGTGTATAAAAAATAACTTATCAGGCTCTCAGGCAAACGTATTTTGGCGATGAGAAGCACGTGTCATGCACCCCCATTATGTACCACCTCTAATAACAGTAGACGATATATGAAAACTGTACTGGAACTGCCCATAATAACAGGTAAACTATTCCAGAGCAACATTTCGTGTATTTCACTGTTTTTGAAGATTGAAATAAACACTTACATCATCGATATAGCATCCCTCTACCAGTCAATCTGAAGAAAACACAGAAGAAAAAAATTAACAAATATCTACCGTTGGCATATAAAATCAAATCTATGTGGGTTAAGGAAAAAATCATACTGACAACAATTGTTATTTGCGCTGCATGTGAAATCCCCACCACACTGAACACAAATATTGACATCTTACACTTTAACCACTTTTTTTTTGCTTACGTGGCTGACGTGCTCTGGCTGTGCTTCAATATTTTATTAATGTTTACTACTTTTCTACATCTTTCAGGTACTGTTTGTTGTTAAACTGTTTTATTTACTTGTGTACTTGTTGCAGATAAGCTGAAAGAGGTTTATCTAGCCCAAAGCAGTGCAAAATAATTAATATTAATTGAAAAGACGACGTAATGGACAAACGCGGCAACGTGAACGAATTTAAAGGCTTCCAATATTTATTTGATTTATACATTAATAGAGATTTGCTTGAAGTTTTAAACTATTACTAAAACTGTTTTGAAAATAGCGAACAACATCAAAACTCAAGGATTCGTTTATAACAGTAACGGAAAAACGGAAAACATTGTTTCAAATTGGCGCACAAAAAATTGGTAAATTTTGTGGCCTTTCAATAGATAAAATATAGTAATCTAATTGTATCTATTAGTTTGCAGCTTACTTTTAACACATTGAATTTCTTTCGCATTTAATTAGTCAATCACATTTAAATAATTCGAATCACATTTTTCAAACAAATACGTAACTTAAATATTTTAATACGCTTAAACTGAAAGAACATTGGTATAGAAGATTCCGTCAACTAGTCAGAGTTCTCATCTATTTATTCTCATATTTACCTCGCACTTTCATAGGCATTCGTGACATGGCTATACATTTTCTACTTTGCACTCTCTCAAATCCGACCCTCTGAAAGCCTTCAGATACACACAAACAATAATTTAGATCAACATATCCGAAGGCTCGAAGGGGTCGTTCAAAACAGTCGTTTGGACAATAATAAACACCGCAGAAACTACCAACCATCCATCCGCGAAAGCAAAAACACAATCACCACTACTAATCACGACTGAAATCAGATATTCTATGTTGGATTATAAAAATGCATTTCTTGCATTCCCCTACCATAATCGACACGTCCATCCACAAACCAACGCAAACAGGCTAGCAAGCGCCAAGAAACAAAGACACGTAGAGTTGCGCAACCTGGCCTACAAGTAAACAAACCCACTGAGCCCATCAATCAGGTACTATTTTTAGCATATGTCCATGGGCAAATCTTCTCCCTGCTCAGGGGGAAATTTCCATCCGATTCCTCTGTCACGGGTGTGTTTAAACCTAACGGGAGGTTTCGATGTGACCAGGAAGTTGGACACGCGCCCAAAACCTCTCACCAAACGGGATAGTCATCACCGTAGAAGGGCAGAATCACGTCAATTTGAATGCTCCCTTTACACCTGAACAACATGTTCCACCCAAAACACGAACATTATAGTCTCGACTCTGCTCTTCTGGTGCAACAAACCAATACTACAAAGAAATTAGCATCTATTAGCAACTGAAACTGCATCCGAAAGACACACTTGTTAAATTATTTGAAATAAACTTTCTTTCAGAAAACACTTCACCCGGCATGGTCTTCACTTGAACATTGTCAGAAAACATGCATTCGGTTACAAGCTTGCAAACCTCATCCTTTTCACAACCTCGGCAGGGTGCTGCACAAGACCCATTCCCACCCACATTGCCTGGGAGGAGTGTAGAGTGAAATATGAGGGTGTCAGCGCAATAGTGGCCTATCCCCAGATCCTGTTTTGGAGAAATGGCTTGATAAGTTATTGGCAAAATTAAACACTCATTTGTAAGTGTTTTCATATTATGATATTATGTAAGAATGACCACTGACTAAACATTTTGGTGGATTACATCTTGTGTAAACAAGCATCGCCTATGTTAGGCCAATTGCACAAAGAATGTAATCTAAGCTGAGTGCAATAGTTCTTTTTGTAATTATAACTTGAAAAACTATGACACGACATGCTGAAACTGTTACACGTTGAAGTTAGGGAGATTAAGAGTGATTAACACAGAGAACGCAATTCCTAAAAATGTGGGATATGCACTATTGCGCTGTTACCCTCATATAAAGGTACGTCTGGGGCTTATCTTGCGTGTCATATTCCCCCTTACCCCGGTAAAGTAAATAATTTCGAACCTAAGTATAGGGATCCAGATTTATGTCAATCGGTCAAAAACACAATGTGAACAAGGCGGGTTCGCGAACGATTTTATTCTGATATATTTCCTCTCCTCCATATCTCAGTACCATCATTCTTATTTTAATCATAATCACCGAACAAACTCGGCTATGGCCGAAAGAGGTTAGAATCATAATATTGAAATTGGGAAGTTTATGTATGCTTTGGGACTTACATACGCGAGCGAATATTCCCAAAATGTTGAAAATGCACTGAAGTGTTTAAAATATCCAGTTTTTGGTTAGAAAATTATACATTTTTTAATGAAGTTCACTTCTTCTGTCATATAAAGTAGGAGGGTGTATATAGTAGTAACATATACGGTATGTCCGATAATGTAGTAGAAAGTATGAGTAAAAATATATTATCTACTTCTACACATTTTTTTCGTATTAAGAGCTCTGAATATCATAAATATTTTGATCATATTTGCTGTTCTTAGGACGCACCTTCTATCAATGTTTTGAAAAAGACATTTTCATATCCTGTGATGTGACGTAAGCGATATTTGTATTTTGGCACCTTAGGGCTGAAAACATTCTCTGAAAGACATGTGCTACTTATACACAGGGCATTTATTTTCTCATTTGAGAATTATCTTTCCATTTCATCATTTACTCGATATTCTCTTATATTTTCACTCGATTCCTCAACAAATTTTACTTTGCCGGAACTGAACGTCAGACATTTAGAGGCGTTTTTACATTCCAACTTGAAGCATCTAGAAACTTTATTCAGTGCGTCATATTTTTTTCATAAAATTGATTAGGTAAAACATGTAAAATACGAAAAAATGAATATATTTGTATTGTAATGGATTACCCTGAAGGTTTATAAAAACCATCATAAAAAGTAAAAGGACGGTATTAAGAAACTAACAATGACGATGAAATAAAATATAAATAAAGGAAGAATTACATGAAGTATCAAGTGAAATAAAACGACGGAAAATAATGTTAATTGTAATTATGCACACATGAGGAGTTTCCGTAGATAACAATACGAATAATAAATATAAATAAGGAATAGAAAACGAGACCAGATATCACAGGGTAAATGCAGTGACAAGTAAACAAGTTGATTTACTAATCGGAAGAAACACGGACATTACACAATTGAAGGAGGATGAGAAAAATAGAAACAAGTAACGAGTTTGGGGTCCGATTGGACATTGTCGACAATTGATAGGCGGGCTATAACTTGCCGGACAGAACGAGCTGAGATGTCAACGCAAACTTTTTTTCCCCGGAGTGTAGTAGTCTAATTGTAAATGAAGTTGAAAAATGAAAAATAAATAGAGGTAGTAAAATTGACTACACTTAAAGAAATTTCAAAAGAATATTTAGAAGTGAACGTCAAATTGGAAGCGAGACAATATCCAGCAGCAATATGGCAAGGTTTCGCAGACGCTAGGATATGAATACAACCACATCGTCGTTCAAGTTTGCCGTAGAGCCAAAAAGGAAAGAGGCGGTCTGAGAATATTTATTACATATGTGTGACGATCAAGTTGTGTTCTTAGTTTTAAATGAAGATTAGATAATAAAGAGTAAAAAAGAGAAACGTAGCCATGAATGAATGCAGTAATCAGAGAATGTATGTAATTATACACTGTGAATGGGTAATTCGGCTTGCGATATTTGTTTTCTTGTTATTTAGTGTATTTTAGCGGTACACATATTGTCAAATAAATGGTAAGAAGCATATACATATACAATCTGTTTTCATAAAGACAAACATGTTTAATTTTTTGTTTATTTCAATAAATTAATTTAAACGAGTAAATATATTTATTTTGAGCTTTCGTCCTTGAGATTTCCTACGGTCAAAACTGTCGAACCACGATATAATTATTTCTGTGATTCGTAACGATTATCTTCTTAAATAATAGACGTTATACTAAGCAAGGCTGGCTAAACCTTATATATTTTTTCTTTAAATTAATTAAAATTATTTACATTAGAAAGGGCAGCGAAGCGAGGTATATTACAGTATACCCGACATCTCTAAACTATGCATCATATGCAAAAAATGTTTGATGTCACATTCAAAATTTTGCCATGAAACAGGTTTTAAGTTTCTCGCACAAGTGACCAATGACAAAACACAATCAATTGCACTGCGCTCTAAATAAATTATAATTTTAATAGAAATAGCTATATATTTATAATACAATTTAATAATTATTCCCGATTCACACATTAGTGTATATGTGTGTGTCTGTCTCGTTGGTTAGCGTGCTCACTTTCCACAGGGGAACCCCGGGATCTTCGATTCCCGGTTGTAGCAAAAATTAATTGTGCGCTTTCCTTACAATGCCCCAGTATCTGTTTGTGTGTGACGATGAGAAAGCTCACTTCTCAGGTTGTGAAGACTAGAATAGAGCGTAGTAATGTTTATGCGCTAACCACGCCCTACCTTTTTTACCCATGGTCAGGCAGGGACGCTGCTGGTATGCCTTAGCTTGAAAAGAGCTGTTGTGCCAAAGAGAGTGTGTGTGTGTGTGTGTGTGTGTGTGTATACGCGTGACAAATTAATTTTATATACATTTAATGTTTTTGTTAATTTATCTATTAATAATTCTAAATAACCTTTATAATAAATATAATTGAAATTAAAGCATATTGTAAGTAATCGTAACTTCGTATAGTGAATATCTTTTCGAACGTAGAATTAGATTTTAGAATAAGACAATTCGAAGTTTCAATTCTTCTTCACACATTTTTGCAAAGCTTAAAGGAATATTTTTTCCCCCAAATCAGACACAAAGAATATAAATCACGATATTTGAGAACACTGTACTAAATAAAATGTCATAATCATTGTGTGTGGAACAGGGGGTGATGATAAGAAATGAAGAGGAACGCAGGATCGCACGCGGTCCGTGGCCCGTTTGTTAAGCTCCGAAATTCGCCTAGTATTGGTGGGAGCAGTGGTGGATTGGTGGAGCAGGAGTGGATTGGGAATAGCCGACAGCAACGCAGCCAGTATCATCTTCCAGCAGAGATTCATTCTGCGTCTCTCGTCCAACCCCCCTCCCACATCTCTGGTCCCTCTCATTATCCGTCCAAAGCAACGGCGCGAGCGCCAGAGTCGCTCTTTGTCGCGTTGTAATGTCTCTATTTACACTGGGCCCTTCGCCCCTGGCAGGCCCTAACCCCCGTTCCTCCGCCTCCGCCCTCGACGTCTTTTGTGCCGCCGGCGTTGCCCCGGCTCACGTTACGTCCGTCCCTGCCCCGCGTCTTTCCCCCTCAACGTAGCAGGGCTGGCTTCTTAGAGATCGCGACAGTCTTGACTCTCTAACAACTTATTTCCACATTAAACACGAAATAATTCTCCTTGAACGTAAACGTAAGTTATTAAACGCGAAGAAATTATTCTTCAACGTGATCATTTTATCAAAATGTCATTTACCTCTTATCCCTGTTGGACAGGGGCTCACCTCCCTTAGTGTCTGGGTTTCCCAAACGGGTCACCCACCCAGGGATCCTCCACTTTTTTACGTGATTAATCTACTTAAATTCACGGAGTATGATTAAGCAATTCTGCTATCGGTTCTGCCATGCCTCGTGTTGGATGCGTTTCTCCGTATACGTGAATTCTCAAATTTGAACGTACGTGAAAGTGAAGACAATATTAAAATCCTACAATTGATATGTACCTTCAGATATTATTCAAAATATCTTTGCATTTACATTTCGAGGAACTGATTGATTTATTGAAGAAAAAATTTCTACGTTCAATATTGTAGTTGCTGGAAGAAACATTTTTTTGTAACTTTTGCAATTATCAAAAATTCTGATTTCAACAACACGAGACTTTTTTTAACATCTTCTGGAAAACCGTTCCACATTTTCAATGAAAATTTGCTAACATCTTTTTGTCGTATATCAATTCGACAAGTAGGATAATAGAGGAAATGTAAAAAAATACCTTTTGGACGCCAGTGGCTGCTGGGAAGAGGTTGGAGGGATACCGTAGCCCATAGTAAAGAGATAAGAATCTAAGTAGTACGAGAGACTCTGTACCGTTCTGCAGCACCACTAGTTTTTAATTGAAAATTAGAAAATTTAGATATAATTACAAACTTGTAAGCAAAATAACTTCCCATAATCACGGAATATGAAAAAAGCTTGCACTTTACAAATGATGGCACTTCTTAGACGTTTATTATTTTTGCGTCTAGATACTCACAGGCATGATTGTTTCAATTTACTAGTCAGATACATTGCTTTTGTCTCGTTTGTTTCTATTTTACGTGATAAATTTTCATATGTACGCACGATGCTCCAGGCGTTTCATTTGAACATTTTCCCTCCTTTTTGCTTTGTCATTTCCTTTTCTATTTCGTGTTTTGAATCATTCCAACAAATTATGGTGGATATTAAAATAAACTCGTGCACACTCTTGCAATGCATTGTAAAGAAATAAGTCTCAGTACAAAGTTTATAAAACATGTAAAACTTCTAAACGACAATCATATCTAATTAGTTTTAAAACAATTTAATTAAATTGTAATTATAATTACATATAATTCAAGAATATGCATCTTGAAACCGCAGAAACCGAACATTACTTAGTTGATGTGATGGATAATTATCTGCAGAGGTTGGAAATACTACACGAGTTACAAAGCTCAAACTAGTCGTGCCACAGAATCGCACAGACTTCCCAATTAGTTTTCTGTTTCCCTTGTTCCTGGCTACGTACTCGGAATTGCCACACGCTCTTGCCAGCTATCTATCGTCGCCAAAAATACATTTTTTGACATTTTCTTAATTTTTCGCTTCCTTAATTGTAGAATGAGTACAACAAAAACATCACTATCCTATTGAAAAGTTTGAAGAAATAATTTGGAGTCGTGTTTGAGAAAATGGCGTTTGAGCGGTTCTGAAAATTCGTAGTTTTGAGCTAGTTTTCACAGAAAACGGTAGAGCTTTCGAGAAACTTTATATGGCATTATTTAAAGCACATATACTCGTAACATTTTCTCGGTATCAAGGGGCCCCAAAACGTATATCCGTAGAAATCTCGAAATCAGTTTTTCGCAGCATTACATAACTTTATCTTTACTACGTAACACGTATATACGTACTTACACGGAAAAGTAAAAAAAGAACACCGTTCCCATTTTTTTCATGAATGTGAAATAACTTAATTTAAAAAATTCTTACTGATGTAGACACTAATAAAATGAGAATATCAATATGTGTCACTAGCTAAATAAAATAATCGTTCATAACTATTGCAAGTAGTGTCTGTTACATTAGCAGATTCTTATTAGATACATTTAAAATATTAATTTATGTGGGCATGACTGATTTGCCATCTGCCGCTGGCTACCTTTCAAGCATAGTTTCCCCTTATTCCACATCTAGTTGTTGGTAATTCATTGTTGTGCAGCCGTTACTTGTGATTGTTTGCATCTGTAGACAAATCCATACATCGCCTAACCTATCACATCAGATAATCTTACAAAATCAACTACCCCCACCCCCCCTGACGAAATTTTCATTATGATTGAGGAAGTCATTACAACCCTGAACGACAACACAATACGTCAAGAGACCCTCTAAAGGGTCAAACGAACAATACAAACCCATGCAGGTTGAAGGAATGTATCTTCGTTTACCACTTCCCTTTAAAATAATACGTGTCATAGATGCAACACATTATTTAATGCAAATATATAATTATTTGAGACGATTACATATGATTTTATATTTATATTTATTGTAACTATTTTATTACGCGTGTACTTAAGAAAATTCCGAGGTAAAATGTGTGTTTCGTACTCGTACCCAATCAACAACTACCTACCTATGTGGCAAAGTTTAATGGTGCAGCCTCATAGTACTGGACTAAGCCATCAAAATAAAAGACTACAGAAGACACATCCTCGAAGAAAATATTGACAGTTAATGTAGACTATGTCAGAAGAAAAAAGAAACAAGAAACCATATAGCTGCAACCATATATAGCTTCCCTACGCTTGCTAAACTTGAATACGAATCACAACATGATATAATGTGGTAATTAGTTCATTACAATTTACGTAAAACACTTGGCATCAACGTAGCTAATAAATGGTACAAGCATGATTCGTATCTACCATAGCAAATTGAAATACCGCAAAATAGTGAAAATCCTTTGGGACCAACAAATGATAATCGACAGATTATTAATAGCAAATATCACATAGTGATACGTAATAAGGGTAACAATACTTGTAAGATACTAGACATAGCAATAGCAAAAGATGCCAATGCAATAAAGAAAGAAGCAGAAAAATGATGAAGTATATGGAGCACAAAAACTGAAATAGAGTCAATAGTAATAGGAGCTCTAGGAACTGTCACAAAACAACTGGATCAATATTTGAACAAATTACCTGGAAAAAACATCATTAACAGAAGTTCAGAAGGTAGCCTTGTTGAGCACAGCCCTTATTCTCAGGAAGACACTGTAAGACGAAAGATGTAGTAGCCCTAAAAATGTGATACATTCTTGGATGAAAAAGAGACCATCATTGTAAACTATGATGGAATTACAATAATAATAATAATAATAATAATAATAATAATAATAATAATAATAATAATAATAATAATAATAATAATAAACGGAATCATCGGTAATGTCAAAAATACTTGTAAGGGATGAAACCTTTGATGGAACCGTAGCATGACACACCACACACACTGAGGAGAATGATTCTTAGGCATTCACGCAACCGTGATCAATGCGGCAGTATCATAAGGTTTTTCACGCTTCGTTTATTAATTCGTTAATTTTATCGAGTCCTATATCGATTTTCTGGTCGAATGAAGGCAATTATAACGCCGGAGCAACGAGGGGAGCCGGGCACCCTAGGGTGGGAGTTCTTCTTCCACAATCTCGCAACCCTTCGTGCAGGCAGGGAGCTCCTTTAATCTCTTTGAGGAGAAATGAAAGGGTAAGTTTTCGATTTAAAATAAAATAGAAAAAAAGCTGCTTGGCAGAAGATGTCTTCTGGCTGGGTACGAGATTAGAAGAACGAATCGTACGAACGAGCGGAAGGCGGTGGGGCGACAATGATAAGATATGATTAAAGAAATTCCGCCGAGACCCCCCCCCCTCCTTAAGCATAACCAGAAGCTGAAAAAGACATGTGGGTTTTGCGTTCCCAAATATTTAAATTGTTACGTGAATTTTATCTTACTTAAAACGCCTACGTACATTGACATTACAAAATATTTAAAAAATACTATTGCTCTGGAAGTAGACAACCTCTATATCTACAAAGAAAATAACCGATTCGACCCATTTCACAACAAATTTAATATCCGATGTAGTGTGTTCTGTATCCTAGAGTTCCTAGTACATGTTGTTAATTATGTTTTTTCGTATTAGCACCTGTTCCGATGCACGACCGAATTCAAGCACGTAGCTAGGAGAGAGGACTAGAATTTACATCCCCTCTCCCGCGCCTCCGCCAAAATGTATTGGTGAAGATCCCTTGGAGGTTATAAATACAACTTTAATTACTTTCATGATAACATGTTAAACTTACGATTATAGGAAATTTAATGGTTATTTTGTAAGTTTTCGTCAAGGGATTAGCTAACCTTGCACAAAAGTGTATGAAATAATCATAGATTGTCGTTTATCTCACTTCCAGCAGCCAACATTGTTTCATTGGAACTGGAATAATGTGTGAATGTATTCTCGACTTAGAAAAGCGTACAATGGGAGCTACTAAGGACCCTACGAATCCGTTTTCTGATGATTTTAAAAATATCTTACTTCTTCGTAACAACGTTCTCTTAACCATTTATTGGCGTCCAACGTGGAGTAATCTTCCGTTAAGTTGGTCAGTCATCTTCAGTCGCAGTCAGTAATTGCCATTGATCTCTTTTCGGCCATAGGCTCGGCATAGTTGGTACTGGGGGTTCCCAGACGGTTACCCGTCCAGAAACTCGGGAAATCTCGATTTGATTAACCTCTGTGACTGATCTTAGTTAATCTACCGTCGCCGCGTGAACAGACTTTGAGAAAATTACGAGTTACTCGCTTTTGACCGTATGACAGCCGTCTCACTCATTATAAGAGCCATCGCCCTTTCCATAGCACAACAAAGCAGTTAAAGGAAACAGAATCAACTCACAGACTTTCAAACAAGATACGAGAGTTTTTTGTGCGAGTACTTTACCGAAAGGGAGGGTTCAACGCGGCCTAAAACTCGCTGACGTTAAAACTCCTGTCACCATTAAGCGCTACGGTATGAGGGTGGCTCAGCGTCCACCCGGACCCAATGAATACTGAATGCTTCAATATGTGGAACTCGTTTAACTTTTTTCATCTTGTCGGCCACGCGCGTATTTCGTTGATACACATCTCGGGATAATGACGAGTAATTTAGAGTACTTACAATAATTCCACGCCAGACCAGCAAACCTGCGGACAAAAAAGTCTCCACTGCTGCCAGTGTGATTGATGACCATTACTTCCCTGGCTGAGTTTCAAAGATCAGGAAGGGCCTGTTGACAACTGCACCATGATATTAAGTTCTTGCTTGTTAGAATGCGTGTATTCCCTTTCATTGTTTTCTTAGCTCTCCCACATTTAATTCTCGTACCATTTATAAAAGTGTGAAGTGGCTTTATTAATATTACACTTAAGTAGGTAGTGAAGTTGTTGAAAAGTAACAGTTCTTTGATCGTTATTAGAGGTGTTTTAACACAGTAATTACGTACTAAAAATAGCAATTAGAAGTTTCAATTTATTGTGAAATGTATCGTGATTAATGATTTGGTAACATATTATTCAATAGTTTAGCATACTAACAGTGGCGGCCGCTACGGTATTCTATTAGCGGTCCCAGTTAGTGATGTAATATCGAAAACAAAATATCAATGTTCAAAGTTATGACGATGTTAATAAAATATCGATCAACAACAATCGATGTTTTTTAAAAATCGCTGCGATGTTTTAAAACTGGTTTAGTAATCTCTAAATTAAAATTCGTGAGCAACAAAATTTAATTTTATAGTAACCATATTTATTGAGTTATAATGAATATTAAACTGAAAACAAACAAAAAAAAATACTCATTCTGAAAGACGAAGAGCCTACAGTAATCTCAAGATGTAACAGTTTCCTGAGTTCGCTAAAGAAGGATACAGAAGATGGGAAGCCCTCTGCGTTTGCCGCTTCTCCATATGCAGAACACAAGGAAAGACGTACGAATAACCAGGCCATCGGGGTCATCCTGAGTGAGATAGTCTGCGCAATGAAGACAGAGCCTTTCGTGCACTCTATGGAGGAGAATGTGAACTTCTGTGTCAATTCGAATCTAACACCGCCTCGTCCACAAGAGACGCATAGAAACCTATTCAGCGCTCTTTATACAGCATATGGGCATAGCCGCTGCCCATCAGTAGGTGGCTCAGAGGTTCAGGAGGAGGCCGACAGATAGCACCACTCCATGTACGTTAGAAGAGAGTATTGCTAGAGTATCGAAGAAATAAGCTCTTTCAAACGAATTACTACAAAGAAATAATTGAAGAAATGTTATTGTATACACATTACTGTGGTGAAAATATATTTTTTCTTCCTTTTTGTCGGTGCTATGACACATTGGCACGACACTAGAAGCCGCCTCTTCTAACATAAACTTTTTACACTGACTCTCACAAGTATTACCCTACATTGCAGTTCCTGAACATGTTATGCACTCAGCACAACGAAACCTCGACAAACTAAAAATCACTTTAGTATTTCAGTTTATGCACTGATCGGTTAATCTCTCCTGCAGTCCTTACTATTTCTTTCGGACATCCAATCTTCAGATATTGTTTGGGATACTGAGCGGTAGGTGTGAATACACAACTTAATGAACTATAGCGCGTCTAACTTAAGATTGAAGTCGTAAATTGGATGGTCTTGCCTGATTTCCCCTACCAAGAGGCGCAAAATGAATTTGTTTTGGACTATCAATGCAACTAATAACATTTAATCACTCAATTGACCCCAATTATTAGATGTATTCATATTTATGAATGACTTTGTGACATATTATGAAGAAATGTACTGAATTGAAAAAAAGAGTTTTTGCGTCCTAGATATCACATTTCATAGTAAACTTACCAATATTTTAAAGTAATTTAAAGGGAACTAGTGGTGCTAAACAGTACATTATTTCTAAATTGTTATTGTCGATAAATACGAAGTTAAACGAAAATAAGATTTGCGGCATTATTTAGAGCACCACTTGCTCTATCCGAGAGAAAAATATGAAGAAAAATTTTGAATGGTACTTAGAAAATATTTGTCTATAAATTTGCATTAATTAATTGAGCCTTGCATAATAAATTGCATTAATTAATTGAGTCTTCCTTACCTTCCTAGAAAAACTGGGTCAGTGAGATATCAATTTCTAAAGTGATATATCACAACTGTTCCAGATTACACATAATTTACATAATCACTTAAAGAAATATAAGAGCAAGGAACGTTACTCCGTACTGAGCCGAGCCAGGACATCGTATTAAAAATAGCATTTATGTTGGTAGCAACCAGATCACTGGGAAACTCGTGAGATGACAACACCTGTTAATATAGTGGTGAATAGCAATTTACTTATTGCACGCAGCATTCGTGTACTAATGTCATTTCTGTTGCTACCACCCTCGCCAGCATGATGGACTTTCCTGACGCGCTGTAAAATAAATACACAGCCAATTCATAAAAAAATCGCATTTTATTTAATTGTGTTCTTTAAAAAACCTAATTTAATTTTGAACTTCTATAAATGTAAATTCCAGTATACCAAAAATAGCTAAAGCAGTTTGTTTAAGTTTCTTTATTGTATTTGTAGAAATTTGAAACTTTCGCTCGTTTTCAAACTGGCTCGTGTACTTATGCAATAAAGCATAACATTATAAACTAGTTGCATAAATTTCTACTTCTTAAACTTTGGATTTATCACCACGAAAAACAAGAAAGTTACGTCCCAAGTAAGATTCGCATGCCGAACAGGACGATATTTGTAGATTACGTATTAAAGTGATATTACTTGATTAGCTATCTTCATTGTTCCCTAGAAAATAGGGGAATATTTTCTAAATGATTGTATGATGTAACAGAAGAATGTTTGCCCTAATTACACTTCGAAATGCTAAAATTATACCATGTATTCATATTTGATAAAAAATTATTTAATTTTAAATTCCCGTCAATAACATAAAATTTCCATCAATATTTTTAGTTTAAGGGAAGTTGTTAGATGAGAAGTGAGGCGTTTGATTTTCTATTGAGACAATTAATTCTTCGATAAACAATATTAACTACTCAGTCAATACATTTAATTGACATCAAATTAAAAATGTTTTCAACAATCTCATTTCAACAAGAACGGACCACAAATTTGATGTTCATCGTAGGCAGTAGTACATACCAAATAAATCGAATACACTTTGCACAATACAAAATTATCGGAATTAAGGGTCCCTAAGCACTAGCCACCTTAATGTACGGGAATGTGTTTACGAGAATCACAACAATTCGAAATTAATATAAACGGACAAAAATGTGTAAGAAATCTGAATTAAATAAATATTTCGAAAAAATCTACTGAAAGCAATATGAACTTTCTATTTCAAGTACTCTTATTGGGATAAAACACAGATAGTATATCCTTACAATACTTGTAAATAATATACGTTGTACAATTGGATATTTATTCTCAAGGTAAGCAATTCCTGAGAAATCTATTCTTCCGAGCTATCCCGAAATCATACAGCCAAACAATAGTAAACCATAATGATTCTGCAGAATGCGCATAGCGAGCACCTTATTTCATTAAGAGATATTTATTAAAATAATCTGCTTTAACCTGAAATGTTAATCCCCCTTGCCAGATAAGCCTATCTAAATGTCACTATTGGGAGTAAATCTGACAATGTGGGACGCCTATTACAGGTTAGTTCCCTTATCCTAAAAGAGAATGTTTACTCGTGTTATGAAACTAGTGGTGTCCAACAACACTTTCTCGCATTATTTATAACGATTACATTAAAATACACATAAAACAAGCATTTTCGTAATTTTTTAAACAATATTTTTTATTAAATAACGATAATATCATGCTATTTTGTGCATTTTGCTCTACCCTTTTGAAGGGTTTAAAATAAAAATTAGATACGGAAATCATTTTTAAAATTGCCTTTATTTTATGAAAAATTACGTAAAAACTACACACATTTTGAAATAATTGTACACAAATCCTCATTTATTCCAACCTTAATGAAATTTGGTATATGTGAACTTGCAAATAAGTTACTGAAAAGTTACGATCTAAAAAAATATATAAACTACTCATATCTTTCATTTCTGTCAGTTTTTGGCGATGATCTCGGAAACGGTGAGTAAATCCATAGAAATGAATCAAACATTTCTGAAAGCCCAGAAAATGTACTACTAAATACGTTTTTATTCGTTCCAACAGCGCAATGAGGTTTGAGAAATTACAGGTCAACTTTTTACTGGATGTTTCTTAAGGAGGACTCAATAGGTCATCTGTTAAAAGCTGCCCGTGACAATAACCTTTCGTTTCCTATTGTTCAAGTGTGACTGACTAGGTTCGTATTTGACGTTAATGGATGTAATTTTAATTTTAATTAACAAGTATAAATAAATTGAATATTTTTCATTGTTTTAAATGCAAGTTTTATTCGATAAGTCTCTTCGGACCCTAAATTCTTTAATTGGCTTGGAATAAATATTTTTTGTAAATTTTAAAAATGATTGTATTTACGATATGGTTAATAAAGGGGCCAATGTCTCTTATAAAACACTACCGATATATGTTTTCTATTTGCCTGAGGCTAGACATTTTAAAGTATTTAATATATTTAATACATAAACCGCTTAGTCTTATCTAACTACTAATAATAGGTTAACGTACAAATACACGAAATGACAGAATTATATTTCTAAACCATCAATTAAAATAATACATGGTGTTAGTACACACACACACACTGTGCCCACTCAGTAAACAATGGGATAATGGTAAATTCTCGGCTATCCGGGAGACGCCGCGTCGTTGGCTGGAAGGCCAACGTTTCGTCACTACCCTGAGGAAGCCTGCGACATGTCAGGCGAAACGTCGTCACCCTAGCCAACGACGCGGCGTCTCCCGGATAGCCGAGAATTCATGGATTCGAGCCGCGGAAGCCTCCGTGTACAATGGGATAATAGTGGAAACAGCGATGACTGAAGAGAACATGGCTGGGAAGGGCGAGGGGGTAGAGCATGGTGGAGATTGGCGGTTGGCACGAAGTAGGGATGGGGGTTCGAGGTTGCGGAGCTAGTCAGGCTAAGGTGAGGATACACTACAGAAAGGATTCTCTCCTTTTCTTCCCGAATAGACGAATGTAATAAATATTTGGGCACTCCGGGGTACTTTAGCTAGTTGTGTGGTTTTCTAATTAAATCGACAAATCTACAATATAATAATTTGTCACAGTGGTCCATTTAATGATTGGTAGTCATCAATTCAAGAGAATCAATGTCTACAAAATTCTTGGAAAATATTTTGATGAAAAACATTCATGGAAAAATCGCATTAATACTTTGAAAGCTAACTGTTATGCTCGACTAAATATAATAAAAATTTTATCATCTTTAAAACTGGGAGCAAATACATCTATTTTAACCATTTATGAAAGTATTATTCAACCAAAAATTGATTATGGTTCAATAGTTTATAGTTGTGCAAATTCTACTCTCTTACAAAAGCTGGACCGAATCATCCAATCATCCCAACAAGCCGTTTAAGTTCAGGAGCATTTAGATCCAGTCCTATTACAAGTTTGCAGAGGCTTCCTCTAGAATTAAGAAGGAAATTAATTTGTCTAAAATGTTCTTATTCAACATTTCTCTCTCCTTCTATTTCTACTAACAAATATATTTTTCAATCCTTTAATCAACAATAATGAATGCCCTTCTCTTCCAAAATCACTACGTATAAGAATATTTAAATATCTTTCTGAATTTATTATTAATCCTCCATTACTTTTTCAGAAAAGATTACATCCCATTTCTCCTAGGTTTTCATTCACTCCTTGAATTAATCTAGATCTTAAAAATATTCCCCATGCAGATTTACCGTCAACTCCTACTTTCTAGTACTTTTCTTCACTTCAAGAAAAAAATTATTAATAATCAATTGTTTTTCGCAAATGGTTCAAAACAAGAAGGTGGTACTGGATGTTTTATAATTTTATATCTCCTTCAACGTACTTGTTTTCCTCGTTTCCCAGACTTCTTTTCGATTTTCTCCTGTGAGGCCTGGGCAATTATTGAAGTATTATATCTTTTTACAAAAACGGCTTTCTTCAGATTTGGTTATCTTAACAGATTTATTACCACTCATTTCTGCTATTCAAAACAATGAAAAATCTTCTTATTGAAGAAATCCAAGAATGTTTTCTATCCCTATACCAAAATAACTCTAATGTCACTCTTTCATGGATCCTTTGCCATCCAGGAATTAAAGGAAATGACGATGCAGACTACTCAGCAAAAAGGCTCCCAAACTTTCTTTTCACAATAAGTCCATCTCTGGTTTCCTTGATGACTTTAAAAAACTCCTTCTATTATGAACATTTCGACTATGAAATTTGAAATGGAAAACAAAATGTCAAGTTAGAAATTCAATTTTGGATCATTTTCTCCATGATCAGAAGAAAACACGTAATTTAATCAAGACACCGAATTGCCCAATTCAGTTATTTATTTAAAAAGACAAATCCAGATCCTTTTCCAAATTGTGGTGAATTTATATCTACAATCTCAATTATTAGTTGAATGTCCTTTCACAAAAGATAGCAGGGGAAAAGTTCAAATTTGATAGAGTTATCCTGTCTGTATTAAATTCTACTCAGCAGTGTCACAAAGTTATTAAATTTACAAAAGTACATTGTGTTGATATATAGACACACACACACACACACACACAGAGTATTGTTAAAAATGCCGTAATATTAACTAACTGTTAATGCAAAGGTAATCAAAAATGTACATTTTGTTACAATGTAAAATTTTTAATCAGATTTCGATCGATTATGACCACAAAGTTACACAACGATCTAAAATAAAATAAAATTTAAAAAAATAATCAAATTGCCAATGTAAACATCGTTAATCCCTAGTAGAAATTTCACTAAGTGGTTCTGAATTAAAAGAACACAGGAACAATAAAAGTTTTCTCGCCCGTAACCCAAAATGTTTACTTTTCACATCGTAAGTCAGCAAACTTCATTATTTGTTAGATTAATCTCAAAAATTGTCCAGCAGTTAATTCAAAATCATCATTCTGGGACTCGCCTAATACTTGCATAATTGGCATCTGAAACTCTAAATGTTAAATGCCAATTATACGATCCTCAAATGTCTTACTGGATTACAAAAACCGAAATTTGAAAATATTTATTCAAATTTGTTCAGGTTAATGTAAATTCATTATCTGTGCTCGTCTTCTAGAGTTCAGTGGGAAATGCAGTTATTCAAATCATCGTTCTCCATGTCATGGCAGGAGATCGATTCCTTTACGTAAGGACGATGAGGGATAAGAGACCAAATCTGTAGCTAATTTGCCCTAGCAAATATTTTCAATTACACCGGAACGAATATTATCTTATCAATACTTGCTTAAAAAGCTCATTTCCTTCTGTACGCAGAATTCAACTTGTATATGGCTCATGGTAGAGATTTAAGAAGTAAGAAAACGTGCTCAGAATACATTTCTCCCCGTGGCACGTCACATGCAGTTTTTATTAATTTTTGACGTGAAATAAATAAGATGCTGCCTATGTCATTCTTTATTGTCCCTTCCCCTCTGAGCTCGCAAGCCCATTTGCTTGTTCCGTCTTTTTTTCGAAAGTTACAGTTTCTCGACGACGATTTTCCAGCTGAATTGACTTTCTCTGTATCAGCTTTTGAAGATTTATTATATTTTTATGATTGTGTATAAAAATTAAACTAAAAATTCGGTGTTTGTAAAAAGTAAAAATAGTGAGTCGTTTTAAGAAAAAGTGAAGAAAATGGTAGTATGAAAATAGTGGAAAAATCAATTACTCAGATGCTTCTAAGTAGGCCTTCAGATGTAAACAATAACTTACTGGATACTTTTTCATTAGTCCGTGCAATGTGCAGAAAAACTAAATGTTTAATGAATGTATTGCAGAAAAAACATCGTTAAAATTGACAAGTCCTTTTTGCTTTTTATTGTTTTATAATACGCCGCCTGTTAAGCAACTTTTCCTCTGTCCGAATTCCTTTCTCAGTTTTGCGTCGTAAATACAACTCCCCTTTTGTTTTCAGTCCTCGTGGATTTTATGGAAGAGTTTTCTCTCGAGCAGAAACTACACGGGAGCACGCTTTCTAGTACTAATGTAATTAGTACACGCTAATTCTACTTGAATATTTTGCGCGAGAAAAAAAAGTGCACGGCCCTCTGTTTTCAGATGGTTTTAATTTACTTCTTAAAAGTCAAATACCTACTTCTGAAATCAACAAGCACTTCAATAGCAAAAATGATTTCAAAGGTTTTGTTACTGCGGCGCTTCTTTGCTGAAAATTTCATTGCTCTTCTGGAACAACTTAATAAACTACTCCAAACACTTCTCGGAGCTTATTGCGTAAACTCTCAAATTAAAAAGTCAATGGTCACCTTAACACTCACGTGCTTTCTTACTTTTCTAATACGTTCTCTCGGAACCCGACGCTCAGGTTGATTCCTTCCCCCTTGCTTGAGGCCATGCTCGCACCACACAAACGGCGATCATCTCTGACGTGTCATTGTTGACATGTCGATGGTTTAGTTGCACAAGTGTGTGTATAAGATACGCAAACCGAAGACGCTTTTGATATTGCCTTACAATACATGGAGCAGACCCGGATAGACTGAGTTGGCTCAGGATATCAACTGATGTCACTTCACGGCCTCTGCTCGGGAGGTTCATGGATTAGAGACACGGCGGTGGCAGGATTTTCAACACTATCTAAATAGCTACGTCGAATTCCGCCACTGCCTGGAGGAAAATTCTAGTGGCCGGCTATGTCAGAGGTTCTTATCGGTAGCTTTCTGTAGTTTCTCCGCTCAATACCGGTGAATGCCGGAGCGCCATCGTAACAAAGGGACCGCGCGCGTTCTTCCCTTCCTCTTCCTCCTCCTATCCTCCCTCATTCGTGACTCACACGGGCATTCACGACACTACTACACATGTCGGGAGCTTACGTGTTGCGGCTGGGTACCGCTCGTGGGAGATTCGTGAATAGGGACGACGGATATATATTTGGTGGGTATTATTCTAATAAAATGTGTATTGTTAGTATAACGGGGGATATATGACCTAAGAAAGATTATTTTTGTTGCTGTTTTGGTGGGAGTTAAATGAGTTTTGTAATACATCAATTATGCGAGGTTTGGTCGGAGATATGTTAAAGATTAGCCAGAGATTTACAGTGATGTATCCTTCACGAATCGTGCTCTGAGAATGTTATTTAATGCTGGAATGTCAGCCACATAGACATCAAACAGCGTTGGTGATAAGAGTGATCATTTAGGGAGTCTTGCTTAAGGCGTCTGCGAGAGAAGTGTCTATTAACATTTTCAGATAAGCTTATATGCCAGATTGTCTCGTATAACCCGAGAGATAGTCAATGTTAAAATGAATTAAATGTATTATTATTTTCTGAGAAAAGCCCTCAATTTTTCAAACGAAAATAAATTGTGATCCACGGTTCGTAATATATTTCTCTTTCATGAATATATTTATATGTTTAACCTTACATATTACAGAATACTGAACACCTTGCGTCTAACAGAAGTACAAAATAATTAATAATTCACTCTAGTATAGTAGTAACACACTTCTCGCTTGTTGATCCCCTAAGAGAATATTCAAAGCAGTTAGATGCCTGGCTTGCTTTTTTTAATTGGGAAGGAATTAGAACAGGGTTTAGGACACTACACAGGGGTTGGACTAGCCACCTGTGAAGCAGTCAAGCTCGTTTTGTCGGACCAAATCACATGAGATTGTCCGGGAATCGAACCTGGGCCTCCTTGGTGAAAGGTAAGAGACTTTTACTCTGACGTTCCACACGCTCCAGTTGTCTTCGGATTATTATACTCATCCACAATCCAAGTTCGTTTTAATAATCTTCCAGACATATTTACACTTCCTTAACAATGTTAATTCGCCATTTTGTGCCCAACCGTCAAGCCACTCTTTCCAGTACCGCTGACCTCTAACCTGAAACCGATCACCGTCATCATTCACTTCCACACCCACCCACGCTTTCACTTTCCTTTCTTCATAATTCTCGCTTCCCTCGCCCGCACCCATGTAGACATGTAGAGCCAATCTGAATAAAAGCAATCTTTCGCGCGAAAACTCAATACGTCGGACAGTTTCCAAACGTACTTCCTTTTCAGCCGTGCCAGCAGCTGCCCAGCTGGGGCGAACCTTGAAATACAACGCACGCCTTCCTTGCGGAGGCGTCCTCCCTACGCGGGCCGCTGGCAAGGAGCGACCCTCTCTCTCCACGCCCTCATGCATATTTATAAAGCTTGAAATTGTGGCTGCAATTAGGTGACACAGATTCTATGATTCCCCCTTCCCGCCCCGCGTTTCTTCATTTCGGCGCCAGTCTTCCACTGTTCGTCCCTCCTACTCCTCCGCCTCCTTCGTTCTCCACACCTCTTTCCTTATTCGTAAATTCACAGTGAGTCTGCGTTCCTCCTTCCGCCCCCACCTCCTGTACCTTTCGCCAGGAGACCATTGCCACGTTTTAAGATTCCCAAGAGTTGGAAAAACTTGTCTGTTTATGAGTCCGAGAAAACTTTTCACCCTCCCGCGGGTGACACCTCCGGGCTCTAGACACCCCGCTTACTTCTCCCCCCCCTCGCCATCCGTGCCGTTTCCTCACCTGAGAGGCTGCTCCTCTAATATTCATAACGTTCGCAGACTGTACTAGAAAGTACAAGCGGCAGCACTCGTGCGTTGTTTCACGTCCTGCCCAAGGTCACCTCGTCGACGAGTTGTTCGGCTAAATGCAACTTAGTCACAGAGCTGGGGGGAGGGGATGGGAGAAGAAATTATAACTTGTGTCCCTTCTTCTGGGAACGAATTTTACTGCGTGATTCTGTGAGATAAAGCCAGCTGTCGGGTGTGAGGATTTGTCTGCTTGGGGAAGCTTCTCTGTAAATAAGAGGTGCTTTTTATGTCCCACAAACTGTCTAAGGCGCGCGATCTCATATCTTGTTTGAATTTTCAAAGAAACTTTATTATATACCTTTTTGATTTATATCTATGTGCAAGTACTAATGTGGAAAAGGAATAATTATTTATTATACGAAAATCCGTGAAGCTGAGAAAGCATTTTCTCACTTAAATGTGGAAAAATGTTGTGGTATGATTTCAGGGAAGTAAAAAACACATTCAACAGAAGTAAACTCAGTAGAGTTGCGATCATTCTTGTAACTATTAACAGACACTAGTAAAAACGACAAAATAATTAATTAGGAAACTCCAATACACTGTTTATTTGATGTCGCCACATTGTTGCAACGCTTTAGAAGTAATTGTCAAATGACATCAAAGACTTTTGACAAAATGTTATTGCACGTTTCAATAAGCAATATAATCTTTTTAAGTAAATAAACAAGCTTTTTTTAAAAGTGCTTGTAATTTTAATTATTGATAAACGTACAAACATATTTAAAGATGTTAATATTAAATGGACAATTTATCTCTTTTTACGCTCCTGGGTGTTATGAACTTCGAATTATCCAACATTTGTGTTTATCCCTTCTTGCAACGAGTCTAATCCGAAGTCACGAGATCAATGAATGAAATAAAAAAAACAAGGGTCGAAAAAGACAAGTAGTTTCAATAACAATTGGAAATTATATGTTGCACAGGCTCAAGGATGACTGATATTAAGCGTATATACCGAAGGCCAAAATTTCGTCACCCGACTTCGACAGACGTAGCGAAGAGTCAAAACGTCGAGTTCAAAGAATTTGACAAAAAAGTACATTGGCATAAAATACGTTGAAAATTATACGATGTACAGAGAAAAGAATTTTTGTATAATTTATTTTTGTTTTTGTAAGCAAATAATTAAACAAATAAACAAACAATCAAATAAATAAATAACATTTCACATTTGAAGTTGCATGTAATTAATAAGACGCCATTCCACTCACATTGGGGCGACGCGCTGGTTTTCTGTATCTCCGTGTTCTCTCGGCAGTGAAATATCGACTCTTCCGTTACGATAAGGGATAGATATTACCTGGCGGTCAAATACAAGAAGTTATCACATCTGAAGTAGTCTTTGTCTCAATTTCCTCAATTGAATGTTATGCGACACAAAATGTATTTATATTTAGGAAATAACACTTTAAATTACTCTGATATGTGAACTAAAGTTTCCCATTTAAACAACAAATTGTTCATTTTCTGGATGATTTTCAAATGGAGATGATACGAAACGGAGTAATGAATTACGTACGCAATACGGAACATATTTTATTCGTAAAGAACAAACAGTAAACTGTATTATTTACGAGTTTGTATTGGTGAACTTCTGTTGTAATCTCTCTCGATGTCCTCTTGCGTCGTCCAGGCACTTGTATACAGCTAAACAGCTTCACAGTACACACAATTTCTTTCCCGCATCACCCAGATGCGGCATATTATTGATTTAATGAATATCTATTGACGCAGGCTGGGAATCGCCGTACTATTAAAGAATGTAAAACAAATAACTCTACTGCCAACACTTGGACATTATTCAATATTATAAAAAATAGAAAAAAACATATATGAACGTTATTTGGGTTTATTCGAAATTAAAAGTTGCCATAATTAACTTACGATAATATCGTAAATGATACTAAATATTTAACATTGTAAAAATTTATGACATTTTCATTAAGGTGGGATTACTGCATTAAATGTCTGCATTAAATGTCATTAAATGTGCTTTGCAGGGATAGGGAAGACTGGATCCACATCCTCTTAATGTGCTGTGCAACCGAAACATGGAGAAAAAAATGGATGGGAATGGGAAATTACTACTTTCTAAACAGG
>BOPP01000201.1:1788702-1813311 GCA_017312745.1 Gryllus bimaculatus
CATCACCCAGATGCGGCATATTATTGATTTAATGAATATCTATTGACGCAGGCTGGGAATCGCCGTACAATTAACGAATGTAAAACAAATAACTCTACTGCCAAGCACTTGAACATTATTCAATATTATAAAAAATACAAAAAACATATATGAACTTTATTTGGGTTTATTCGAAATAGAAAGTTGACAGAATTAACTTATGATAATATCGTAAATGATACTAAATATTTAACATTGTAAAAATTTATGACGTATTTTCATTAAGGTGGGATTACTGCATTAAATGTCAGTTAAAACTAGTATTTTAATGTAAAATTCATTTTTATGTTTCTAATTGTCTTGAGAAGAGCATAATGAAGTCAAATTGTTAACGTACTTATTATAATTTATTACTGATAAATGTAATATAAAAAATAAAAAACATTAATGCTGAATTTTAAAATAGAATTCTGTTTTGAATGTTTTCGTACATTTGCAAGAACTCCAATTTGTTCACGTAAACAACGCGTATTAATACTGAATGAAGACCGTGCTCTGAACAACACTCAATGGGAAATTTTTTATGGCGCGTCCGAGATTGGGAGTTTCATTTACATGGGGACGATAAGAGATAAGAACCAAAATGTACAGCTCATTTGCAGTTGAAATTGTTTTAATTATTCCGAAATAATTTTTTCTTGTTATAGAAACGTTCCAAAACCTATTATTGCTACTCACAATACAACTTTAGTGTATTGAGAGTTAGGGCAGGGGATTTCCAAGCTCAAGGAAACCGGATCAGATTTCACTTCTCTCGCATGGCACATAATAGTAACTAGTTTTAAACAAATGAATGTATAATAGTACGGTAACGTATGACGACATTGATGTTAACTAAAAATAACACGCTTCTCTTTTAGAGGCGACTGAGATAATGGTAATAAACAATTATGAAACCTTAAGCACACTCAAGAGACCCTTGAGTAGGAGAACATCTGGTACGTACACAACTGAAACGCGTTCAAACATGGGATTATACGACGGTCAAAGCACATGACAATAAGGTTGTGACTATTCCAACAACCAATCCTAGCCAATCCTACAAAAATAAATCTATTCTTTCGGAATAAACCAATTTTTTAAAAATATTCATGTCTACTAAATTTTAATTTAGTTCTTGTTGGAAAAAATAGGATAGAGTGTTAATACTCGGATTAATTACAATATTAAGTCGTCAATATATATTTAAAATAGTGCTGATGTAATCAAAGTATACTTTAAAAAATACTGCTAACGGCCTCTACGCATGGGCCAATTGTTTGGACAGATTATGGAGGACACGAAATTCGAAACTCTGCTGCACATTGCGCGACCAATAACCCAAATTTTCATAGTCCTTGGAATTTCGACAAAGCAACATCTCTGCAAGAATAACGAAAATCTAAAAACTGAAGCCTGACTGAAGCGCTGTTGTTTAGCTAATGCCCAGTTATTCCAGACCTCTGGTCAAATGAAATAATTATACTTAGGAGTTAAAAAAATATTTGACAATATTATTAACAACCGTAACACGTGATAAAATACCATATTTTGTATAATTAAATGCACAATATTTGTTAATTATTGAAGTGAAAAGTTATAAATAATAATTAATGTATTTGTGAAAACCATTTGTAAAATGTACATAGTCTGGGGGCAAATCTGCAACTTTATTATCGTATGTACTTCGCATTATCTTTCAAAAACACTTACGTTGCAGGATCTGTCTTGTCAGTTCGGTTGGAGTTTGAATAAAGGAAAAATCAATGGAATTTCATAAATATTTCTTTTAATAATGTACGTAATTGCTACAATTTATAAATAAAAACAATTATTTTTCGAAACATTGCATGGGTACTAATATTTGTAAGTACTAAATAAGCCGTGGAGGTTCAGGATTACTAGCGAAACTGAAGTTATAAACAATTCAAAAGTAACGAAAATATGGATATAAATATTTTTTATGAAATGGAAAAAAAATGTTAAAGCAAGCTTCTTTAGAAAGTGGAAATATTTGCTTCGTGTTATCGTTTTACCAACGATTTCTGATATCTAAACAAGAATAATAACTTTGCTGATATCGACACCACTCTTAAATACACATTAAAGTAAATCTTTATTTAGCCGCCTGGAAGCTGAGGCGAAATATGAGTGTCAATCGAAATTAAATTACTTAATTTAACATGATTATTATTTTCATTAATAAACGAAATAATCACGAGAGTTATGAAATTCTCCTACTATAACCAAAAACTAGTAGTAAATGCCTGATTTTGGGAGCAACGAAAAGTAAATAGCGTATAAGTTACGATCCTTCGCCAGCTGCACCCGTAAGGTTTTGTAGTGCAAACTAATTTTCGAACAGACCATAATTCGCAAACTGACGTAATTCGTAATTCATACGACCCTTATTCTCTCACAGCGCTCACTTGCTTTATTGAGTACAGCCGAGGGACACTTATTTCCGCCTGTCCTCAGATCAATCAGAGGTCATCCCGAACGGTGAAAACCTCATCAGTCAGATTTGCATAAAGGGGGAGAGACGTCATAAACACAAATTGGAAAGCGTAATCACATAACCCTCGTTTCCTGTACAATTGACGAGAAGTTGCGCTGTATATCGTTCACGATTCTCGTGTTCTTACCTCAGCTATATGCAAAACTACTAGATTGGCAGTGCCACCCCTGAAATGATAACAAGCGGAAATAGTAAGATGCATGTGCGGACATCTCTTCCTTTCACTTGTTTCGTAGTGCGAGTAACTTCACGCTGTACAAAAAAAACACCAACGTGTTCATTAGCAATAATGTTTTTTTGCAGTTTTCATTTCAGAAGTATGTTTCCCGAAGAAAGTTTAATTGCTGTTGTAATTTTACAATTCTGTCGCAGATTGTAAGTCACCGGAAGTTACCGCTCATTTCGAAAGCTCGAAAGGCTGTTGTAGACTCGGAAGGTAATTAACGTCATTTGCAAACAGCAAGGATATCTCACTTCCGAATGTTTCTATATACCTATTTCGAATGTGTTGAAAAATTTCATTTTTAAATAAAATGTATTGTTTTATAAAGTAGTTGGTTGAGGATTTGGTGAGAAGTGCCTCGATGCGTTTTACCAACGAAAAAATTATAATCAAAGATTTATTACAAATTTTCATTTGATCAAATACACAGAAACCAAAAATCAATTTTAAAAAGTATACTAATAATTTAGCGACACAAAAACGAATAGGCGACAAACGTCTTCCATAGGTAAAACAGTGTGATTGGATTTATTTATTTACATCAAAAACAGTTTAAAACTATGTGTGACGCGCTATGCCGAGAAGTTAATTTGAAGGGCTATATTATGTCCAGAAGCAAACCAAGGGGCCATCTGAGCATCGGGTAAACTGGAGAGAGGGTCACTGACACAGAAGCTACAGTACAATACTTGTTACAGGCTATTTATAATTATACAATCCAAATGGTATATAATACACTAAATTTCGTTGTTAAAATTAATATTACTTTCTTAAAATTAATAATACTTTCGCATCGCATTACGCAGCAACACAGCCATCACCGAATGCTGCCACAGGGAGATCAATGCGTCCGATCGAACTTTATGTTCGATTCAGCCCATCCGCGGATCTAAACGTTTTACTTCAATAACAACATTTGGCGTCATTTTCGTAAAATTTTGAAAATTTTCTACGAGCTTTCTGTAACGTATTTCTCAAAGTTAATATTCTAAAATATATTGGCAGAACATTGAGTCAGGTCAGATCGATAAATTGGGTGGAGACGTATACTCTGGTTAACGTAGTGGCAATTCTAGGTCAGAGCGAGAAGGAGAAAGGGACATCTAATCGCGAGCTTCGTTATGACTTAAACTTTTGGTATTGAAGCTCCCAATTGGATGACATTGTCCCCCTCTCAGTCCACCTTATGACCCTGCAGCGCTAGTACGTTTAAAACCAAGTACACAAATTGAAAGGCAAAGAGAGAGACCAGCGAACTGAAGACCTGGCGGTCCAGTGAACAAGCCGACAGGCAGACACGGACCACGTACAGCCGAATGTTTATCTCTATTACTTTTGCACCCACGGTCTACAATACGCTCATAGTAACGCACAGTGTCTCCGCCACGAGCTTTATAGGTGATGACATTGACGAGTTGCGATGGGTTAATGACTCAGTCTGCACCAACGACTCTTCAGTTTCGAAAGAGATGTATGAACTGTCCTTTCCTAGCAATTTGCCGTCAAAAGAACGAAGTCACCACGCGTCTTTGTAACACTGACGACTAACAGAACTTTTGTTCTGATGCAGAAAACGATCGAATTTCCTGAAGCATTCCTCATCTCGTTTTATGCGAATGGAATTTGCGTAACCAAATGAATTCTTACTATCCAAATACAAGAGCAAAAGAAACAAATAATCATAAATCCATTAACGCTAATATCTGAAACGATGAGTAAATCGGACATTCGTGAAATTGCAAACCAAGAAAACATTTTTCAAATGCTACTCGATGATCTTAATGAAATGATGTTCGTATATTTGTCAGGTGATTTGTCAGATTCGAGGTATATTTGTCAGATGTATCGAATGCTGAATTGAACAATAGCGTCGACAAGAGAGGAGAGGATAAAGTTTCTGAGGTAACTTCGCGAGAGAACTTCCTCCCAAGATTTGGAAGCCGCGTGATCCTCACCCTCGAGACTTGCGAGAATAGGACCACGATAAGGTCGGTGCCGAATCTCACCATCCAGCGAGGGAAGATCACAGCCAATTTTCGAGGAAACACATGGAATACATTTACGGGAATAACAGCCTTAGCAGTTGACGCGCATGCAATCACTAATCAATCAAAAATCGAGCGGGGTGAGGATGGTGAAAGAGGCTAGGTGACCGCTCTGGGGAGCAATGTCCCTGGCATGGCACGCACGTGTGAGGTAGTAGCCTAGACGCTGTTGGCAGAGACATGCCGGCACCGTTGCAGAGTTTGCTCAGCGGTACGGGTTTGGAATAAAGTGTGGTGAAATGATTGGCACTGACATACCAAGAAGGGGTTCTGCCAGCGTACGACGGCGCGAGCAATGAGGGAATAATCAGGTTTTTACATTTTGTCTTGGCATGTCAATAAATTGCTAACGAAGAAGCAGTGTTTCTATATTAATGTTCGGCTAAATTCAAACATGCTTTCTCCCGGAAAGCCAAAATCGCATAAGCTATTTAAATGCTGTAAATGTTTTTTCATTTCAAATTATTCTTGCTTTTTCCTAGTTACGCGAGAACGATTTTTTAATCTTATGAATGATTTTTTGGTTAAATGTATTGTCTCAAGTAAAATGAAGTGTACCGTGATACATACTGTGAGTTATATACTCGACAAATTCACTGTGTAATATACATATCACTACAATATGCCCCATGGATTATTCGGTAATTCCATGCCACTCTTAAGGCTTTTTGTATCATTGTTTGAAATTCGATTTATTAACCTGTTACAAAGATTCAACAGAGTTCGATTATGCTTGCCTTGCTGTTTCCTCCGGTAATAAATGCGCAGTTCAAGTTGAAATAATTTCTTATAAACCAAGTTTCTTTCACAATTACCCCACACTGCGTTTCGAAAAAAAGTGTTGAAAAAGTCGCCTTTCGTTTACAAGTCAACAAAAGTCGCTCTTTCGTTTACAAGTAAACTTGGAATCCGAACTACTACAGAGGGTTCAAAATTAGTTTCTCCGTGCCATTACAAGTGCACCATATTATATTTCCAACCACCTGCTGCACAATGAATTACAACTCGAAACTACAGATAAACACATCACGTATCTCTCCACACTGTTTTATCATAGGTTACATCAAATTACCAGATTAGGTGCCCTCCAGATATATCCTTAATGATACCCGTATTAAAAATAGATTTCGTTTCAGTCCATACCTTATAAAGTTTTTCGAAATTTAACTCCCCTGAAGTCTGTCAAAAGATTTATACCCAAAAATGTTATTTTTATAATCACGTCATTAACATTAAGTTTATAATAGGTCAACAATACAAATGTAGAGTAAACTGAATTTTGGTAAACCTAAAAATGTTTTAATAAAAACTGGATGTGCAAAACAGCATGCACTTTCTCGCCCCTAGTTTCACGCAAAATTACGCGAAAAGTACTCAAAAACGCCACATAACCATCTTTTAAAATCCATATTTATGAAACAGATTTTATTAAGGGAAAAATCTCAATTTTTAATATTTTAGTTGTAAAAAGACCCCGAAAAAAGTTTGAACTTTTGTAGCTCTCGAAAAATCAGAGTTTTCAATGAAAATGAGACATACACAATTTTATTAAAATCCTTCACAATATTCACCAAACAACATTATTCAAAAACGGAGCATTTTTTTTCAAAATTTCGAATATGTTTCAGGGGCTTCTTGTAAAGTAAAAAATATTCCCCAAAATAAAAAAAATATCGATTTCGAATTCACAAGTACGCGTCATCGGACAGATCGATTGGGAAATCAGACCATTTGAAAGAATGGGGATCGATTGGAGAAATCGGGCCATTTGGCACGTCGGCCAACGAACGGACGGACGGACGGCAAGACGAACGGACAGTAATTTTTCAATTTTTCGATTTTTTGGTATCTAAGACCCAGTCATAGAGGATTTCTCCCTACATTTGGAAATTGGATTTATCCATTTTTTCGTTACCACGAGTTTTTTGGCCGAATGTCGCCGCTTTTTTCTTCGCAGGATTACATAATTTTCTCTCTACTCCGTAGTGAGAAAGTAAAAACGATTTCAGGACAGAAATATATACAGTTAACAACTGAATGACATAGACGAAAGATATTAGTCTTTTCTGAATCTGAATTACAAAGTTGTAGTTTTCTGAGAATGAGCAGAGTTTCTCTTCTTTAACTCAGAAATCGGCAAATAGTTTTGACAACTGTCAAAAATGGAGGATTTTCTTGTCAAAGTGTCTGATGATCAACGAATAAATTGGTGTTATTTTGTCCTATGTTATCACATTTGTCTAATATAATTACCAGCAAAACAATAAAAATCATTAAAAAACGTTATCGTTCAAACCAACAAAAAATCTTATTGTACTATTCGTTAATACACATAATAATTAGGCTCCTTGTTCCTAATATCAACTCAAATAAAGTAATTCCTTCCTGGATTAAACCTTATACTGGTGCAAACCTGTGCGATTAAATCGTACGGGAAATTTTAATGTCAAATTCAATTTTTCTTTCTCGGGTATTTAATTATGATATTCATTTATTCAGCCAGAAAATAGTAGTTTACATAACGAGGGTGCGAAATAGGTGATTCACGCACGAGTCCACTTTGTCGTCCGAGCGCATCAAAGAGACGAGTTCGGGAATCACTTGGCGCTCGTGTTTCGTTTACTATTTGTTGCTGTTTGTACGAGCCCGTAGGTATTTGTTTTATTTTTCATGAATGTTATTCTCCGTTTTTTAGCCCGGTAGCCTATTAAACAAACTACTTATACAAATAGTTGTCCAAACAATTATGTGAAAGAAGTATATGTTCCAAAAAAGGCAATTCTTTCAAAAAATCCCTTACACTTTTCTTTATCACCAAACATTTTCAGCTTCATTTGTATCACTTTAGAATTAAAATAAATCATAAGAATATTTATGATCACCATCCTACCGAGCACGGCAGTTTCTATACATCCGCAGACGCAAGCAACCCCAAATCCCAAATGAATAATAATGGAATTTAACATCGAAATTAATGAAAACATAGAATTCCGCGTGAGTCGCATGCCGGCTAAAAATTCATTTCATATTTTAAAAGCACCTACTTAAAATTCCGACCACAAAACACGACAGATGTGGCCTTTTAACGCCGCTGACGCCACGTGACCGGGGTGTTTAAAAAACGGCAGGGGCAGTGATTCGAGTGCGAGGAGGTGTCGCTGGCGTCGATAGCAACTCGGAAGGTTGGGCGTGGGGAGCTACTGCCAATATCCGTGAACACGCGCCAGCCACTGTTGCTCTCGGACGCGAGGAGGGAGAGCGAGAGGGGGTACGCGTAGCGGCTATGCGGCCAGACAGAGGGGTGCCAGTGGAAGAGGGATCGAAATTGCATTCCTTGCTTTTGTTTCGTCAGTTGAATGCGCCATATCTGACGTGGACGACGCGACGGCCAACGCGTGACAACCCTTCCGCTTCGCTCCGCAACCCTGTGAAGGAGGAGGACGGGTCTAGTAAACAGGAATGTGTGGTAACAACGGCATCAGTGGTGGGGTTGGTGATAATCGATTGTAAAAGTTCTTAACGCTATCTTGTGCGCACGCGACCTATTAAAAAATGATTTAATTAAATTTTCGAAATGGACTGAAAAATGGAGAACTAAAATTAACGGTTCAAAATCATAAGTTAAATATTTTTACCCTTCGCAAGCACCCTTTACTAATTCAAAACACACCCGTCACAGAGCTATCAAACATCTAGTGTTCCGAGGACTGCGTTCAGCAAGGCACTCTTTGAGAGCAGAGGAGACGCGGCTGCTACCGTTTGCTCCAATGACCAAAAAACAGGAAGCAGATGACATCCTGATGGAAACAAATCGAACATGCAGCGTCAGCGACTCAAACCAGCCTGCAGACTAACCAAACTAACCGATCGCTTTCCCCCATATATGTAAATAAAGAAAATGGTCCCTCAGACTCTAAAGTTTCATTCCACTTATATGACAAAACGTTTTCTTCACTCCATTTCCCAAAATTCAATGTGAACATTATTTTAACCCTCTTACTTCCCTAGCCTCTTCACAAATCTACCAAAACAAATGTTGCTAATTCTTCAATTCAAACAGACACCAACGAAACTCACCTGACAGAACTACGACTTAAACCTAAAATTGAAAAAATTGAAAATTGACATTGGCTCGATATTTTGTCCCAACAAAATCACCAAAGACTTGATGACACACTGCAACGGACAGATGACTGCGAAGTGCATTAGATACGAACTACTGATTACGCCCGACACTAATGTAGCATACAACAAAATCAGAGAAAAACATGACCCAATACGGACCTCAAATTTGAAAGGCAACTTCTTGAGACATGTTGCTTACCACTTCAACCGTGCCACAGACGAGACCCGAGGGAAGTTGGTGATGGAAAGACTGCCATCAAAACTACCCAATGCACATAATGAAAGAATCGCTAAACGGACTAAAAGAGATATTTTTTCACGTGGCCGAAATGCAGAAACGTAACGAAAACAGAGTGATGAAACCACTTGAGATTTTTATTATTGAGATTCCCCGACGCGACGTGACTGTGACAAAACAAACAATTAAATAATTTGGACACTTTAGCATCAAAATTGAAGACTATACACAATCAGAGTTTCCAATACAAGAAGTACCAAACACTATTTCACACTAGCTTCTACTGCCGACGACCCACCATCTTCCACACCCGTAGACGTAAAAGACCTTCTTACTTTTCTAAAATCATGCGACTATCTATCAGTTATCACCCCCATTATTACTATCTTTAAAGGCCCAAGAGACTTTCTCTCTAAATTAATTCAGCATGCTTTCAAACGTGTTGAAATATTTAATTAATGTCTCCTTTTCGGTTTTAAATTATTTTTACCTGGAACGTACGCGGCGTTCCAAGACAGAAACCCTCTTTTGACAATGATAAAACCACTCTTCTAAATCAATTTCTTAAGCACTACTCCGTCAGGATTACGGGGCTGCAAAATCACATAATGGGACTGCAAAAAGACAAATACAGGACAAGCAATAGTTTATTGACATACACTCAAATATCTTAATAAAAAGATCTTCAGAACCGATTCACTATATTCAGGACACTCCCAAATGACATACTAGACTTCTCTATCCACTCCTCCATTAATCAGACTTCGAACCCCAATATAAAATTTGATATATTTAATAGTTCCAACCATCTCCCACTTATTTTTACTAGTAGTTTGACAACTCCCTTCTTCACGCCTTACTGCCCGTCAAAATTGCAACATAATTGGTAAGACTTTGACCACTTACTCTCGAAAAAGATTCAGATCCCAAACAACATCCCATCATCGGCAGAAAAAGAAAAATCCATTTCCCATCTCACGAGACAAATTAAAAGGCATAAATAAAAACGACCACGATACAAAAGAAGATTCATTTTACTCTTCCTCCGCACATTGTAGATCTAATGAGAATAAAACGACAAAAAACGATTGAAGCAACCACAACAAGAACATCGACAACTACTGGAATACGAGACACTTAAATACGACTTACTATCCCACAAAAGCAGCCCCAATAATATTCATAAAGCCATTCACGCGGTCAGAGCAATTTTCGTCACAATTTGCCCTCTAAAATCACCTAATAATAATTTAATTTTCGATCCACAAACTATTACCAACACCTTTGGCCAAACCCTAGTTCAAAATTTCCTTCCTCCAAACATCACCATACCTGATTCTGTAATCCTCCAGTATCTCAAATCTCCAAATCAATCCCTTAATCAACAGCCGTAGACCAGAAATATTAATTACTTACATTGTGGTATAGACTGACCTTGACAATCTTAAATAAGATCAACTTCCAAAGAAAGACGTACAGCATATGACTGCACTTAAATGTTTACAATGACATTACCAATTACCAATACGACTGACTCTACTTATTTCAAAATGTATTTTTAAGAAACAGATTTTACTATAAAACATCTCTATTTTCAATAGTTTAGTTGTAGGAAGGCTGAAAAAATTCTGAACATTTGCAATTTTCGAAAAATCACTATTTTCAACAAACATGAGACCTGCACCGTTCTCTTAAACGTCCTCGACACTACTGAACAAATTTTAGTAAAAACCGATGAAGCCATTCTTTAAAAAATAGCCCGGGTGTTTCATGTAAAGCACTGCCTAAAATTAAAATATCACTTCAAGGCCTTCGGTTGACGATAGAAAATAATTTCGTTTTCCCCACAACTTTGTCGTTGGAAGTACTTAATTGAACGTCAATAACGTAAATATCCCAGTGAAATATATTGTAATGCACAAATTAAAAATTCACACATTTTTTGACATTTCATTTCTTTATTGAGACACATTTCAACGAGTTAATAAAATGAAAGCACTGCCACCAGCTAAGGTGACTGAAGTAATGTTTGATTTTTTTCAAAATAATTCCACGATTGTAATATAAAGGTGTTTAAAAAGACAATTCCGCTGAAATCCAGCGTTATTTAAAAAAAAAACAACTGAATGACCAATTTTTCATGATCACCATCCTGTTCCTCAATTTTGTTTACTGGAGTATGTTTTTGTACGTACTTTTGCACCAATCGGTTTTGAAACAGCGCACAAGGTTCTTCTATAAGAATAACATTGTCCATAAGAGACCATTGTTCCTTCTCTAAGTGAAAAAGAGTATAGGTACTATTATGGTATTACATACCACAATAATGGGAAAGAGTAGTATTATGGTATGTAAAAACATAATAATGGGAAAAGCATTATCATAGATTGAAACATATTTTAATATACTGTGTTTTAATTTTTATATCCCGAAAACTGAATCCCGAAGACTGAACTGAATTTATCACTCTATTTAGAAGTTTTTCTATGAACCAAAAAAAGATCCATATGACAATTAATTGTAAGTATCTGCAAGTAATGCTATAAAAACAAACGATGTTTTAATTATTGTATTGTCATCAAAAGTAATTACAAATGGGCTATCTTTTCAGAGCTGCCGAAAGAAAATTTACAATGTAGACTCCTTAAGATTTCTTGTACCGATACGGCTACCACAGCTATTCATATCGCGGGGCAGCGCCAACGAAACTTGGGGTGCGGGTTGAAATGAAACATTTTTGTGACACGGCTTCATGATAATGGCTCATTCTAGAAACACGTCACTTTTTCGAAGTGCTTATTACATTCAACCAAAAGATAAAGAATATGGTGGAATGTATTCTTCCCTCTCGCGAAATGCTGAAACTGTTACGGCGATATTTAAACGATACGGCGGGGACACACAGATCATGCAGGAAATAATTCAAAAATAATTTTTTTAACTTTTAAAAGTTTTTGTGGTTTACAGGCAAACTTGCTAAACTAGACCGCTAAAATTTCAATAACCTAGTAATAATATCAAAAGGAATGTTTATTAATTGATTGATTATCGATTCCGGGAGTGTCAACTGCTAGATTATTCATCCCCTAAGTACAGTGTGTGTGTTTTTTCCTCGGGAGGTGGCAATTATTTTTTCCCCGCTATATGGTGCGATTCGGAGGCGATCTACCTGTCAGTTAGCGGGTCTTCTCCAACCAGGTATCACCCTAAAATGAATGTGAAAGCCCTTTAGTACCAATATTTAAAAGCGTCTTAAACAAAAAATATATTTTAGGCACCCTAACTCGCGTATATCGGCTTTTCCATCACTTCAATGACGGCCTCGCCTGAGGCTACGTCATGCGCGCGTCCGGCAGCAATGGGGACGCCTGCCCAATCCGCGAACGCAACCGGCCGAGCAACCCACAATCGCCTTGTTGAACGCGCTCGAGCTGTCTCAATCCTGTTAAATATGCTAAACAAGCGGAGGTCGCGTGCCTGACGCGCAGTCTGAAGGTGCGAAAAATTTGCATCTGAATGCCGCGGAGTTTGGAGTAGGCGTGGCACCCCCCCCCCCTTGTGCCGTCTACCCCCGCTGCACACAGGGCCACACACGATTTTTGTTCGACAAAAAGGTTGTTTTAGTTGTTATTTTTGCACCAAGGGCTTTTATAAGGGTTTTAATGATCGCGCGGCGACAAATGTCTGAGGGCTTGTTGCCCGAGATCATTAGAACCAGTTAACGTAGGCACACACATAATTATATTTAAATACATAATTTTATTTTTACCTATTTTCGTTGACTCAGATTTATTTATTTACTAGTTAACTAGATTAATATCACCCTCTTTTGTCTAATTAACCCTCTTTTGTCTTTTCTTATTTCCTTCCCATCACTCCGTAAGAGAACATGTAGCACCCCACAACAGTCTTCATATTTCTCTCGAAACCACGATCCTTTCGACCTAGGTACGTTATGCAATGAATATAGAGCTCCGTATCGAAGGCAATAATAAGATGTGACATATCAGTAAAAAAAGAGATATTTCGATACAAAGATAAGTTTTGGTTTCATCACGCCTGTATAAATGGTTTTATTATTTCACTTCTGACGGAACAAGCGCCGTCCCTCTACGGTTATAAAAATTCTTGTTTAACACATTTACGAAGATGAAATCAACGAAATAAAACTGTCTGCCATATTGTTTACATTGTTGACAGGAAGGATGTCAAGACTTACACACACTTCATATAAGAAAAGTTGACAAATCTTTAGATAAAAATACAAAAAAGGTGCCTTTTGAACTTTTAAATAATTTACACAACCTAAGGCAGTTACGCTGTCATTATTAATGTAAATATATGACACACAAAAATATTAATAAATCAAACGACAGGTGTTTTCAAAGAAACCCAGATACACCGAAATGAAAAAAAATACCCTCTATTTTCTTTCTAGCCGACAGGCTCATGTTTTTTTAGCAAATGAATCAAATTAAAATATTTTTACACAAGCCCTGGTTAAAAATGACATGTTTCAAAGTGCTTATGAGGATAGGATTCTTTTGTGAATTAAATCAAACTTCCGAAGGACCAAACGGAGATGATATCCGTAGCTGCAAGAAACTCACAACCTATCCCTCCATGAGAGTACAGTGCTATTTCGAATCATACAACCGGCTTAGGTGTCTTAAGATCAATTGATTAGTTTTCAGAGCCTCTGACTGGGAGGTCATAGTGTTCGAGTCACGACGATGACCTATTTTCGATACTAGCTAGACAAACAGATCGGGTTCTACAGCTGTCTCATAGAGAATTTTGGCGGCCGACTGCTCTGGCTGGTACTCATCCGTGGTTTCACCTTTCAAACACAGACGAATGCCGGAAAAGTACTCTAACAAACGCGCTAAGAACCGTGCGCGATATTTCCTTCCTCTTCCCTACCCTATTCTGATCCCTTTCACACACACGTGCGCGCGCGCGCTTACATGCACTACGCTACCACACAACTGGGAGGCCATTCGAGAGCTTAGAACTTGTCCCAGGTGCGGCGGTGTCCCGCTGGTGGGAAATACCTGGTTGGAGAAAACCCCGCAAGCCAAAGGTGGGCGTCTGTCGTCACCATCCTGCAGGAAAAGATCACTGCCCCATCCCACATACATTTACAGGACAAACACACAGACACACACACACCACATCTACGTGACTAATGTCCTTAGATGTCGCTAACCGGAATCACTAACTAATCAATTAAATCATACGTAACAGTTAACAGACAATATCGTTACATTCCTAGGGTATACAGAGCATAAGTATACCACGACAGACATCACTACTTGGTCCTTGAGTCAGGTATAGTGCACCTAATAAAACAGTAATTGAAGACAACTGGATGATGGTCCAGATGGTCGCCAAATCCCCGAACGGACACAAGAGTGAGAAAAACAAGGCGCTTTGACCCACTGCCCACCGTCGCACCGCAGGGTGCTTAAGACCTTGCTGCATAATTTCAGCCATTGTTCGCGTGCGGCTAAAAATGATCGCGTCCATCGGCAATGCAAGGTGTTTCTCGGAGGGAGTCTGGCCCCTGAAAGAAGGTGTTGAACCGGTCGGGTCTCGGACAAGACACACAAGATGGGTCCATTTATTTACTGGCAAATCAAGATTAAGTTCATGACATGTTTTCTCCTTGCAAAAGTGTTATTCTACATCACAGTCATTCAATTAGATGTCAACATAAAACGAACGCTCGGAAAGACGAACTGTAATCGTGTATTTAATTTTGATCTGTACCGTCATGCACGATTCTTTATGAAGTATTCTAAAATTCGGTAACTCTTTCCTTAGACGAAATAACAGGGTCTTAAAATCATGTCTAGCGGTAAAAGAAATAGACACTGAGTGAATGCTTTATTCAGAGAGAATGCTTATTAACCCATTTAGTAGACTTCAAGCGGACAATTTGTGCTCTCGGCTGACGTCACAGGAAGGATACGTCTACATTCAATGCCGTCTTAAAAACATCGATCTCCTAGCTTTAACCGTCCTGTAACCGCACCACACCCGGCGCAACCAACTGAAACGCTGTACACTCGCTGTCTAGACGTCGCAGAGGAGGGAGAGAGCTACACTGAATGTCATCTGAAAAACATCGACTTTCTAGATTTTCTCGTCCCGCAACTGCACCACGAAACGCTCACCTAACTTAGACGCGCTAACGCACTCGCAGAGGGCGACTGCTATACTGAGTGAGACTGCCTGCGTCCGCCATCTTTGGACCTGGAAGTTACATGCGGTTGCTGGTATCAGCAGAACCTTCTGACGAGCATTTCTGACAACTACCAAAGAAAACTTAACTTACTATTTACACGATTTAAAATTCGAAACGTTTTCTCTGCGCATGGCCTGTGTGTAGGGAACTCTTATTAGGAAATTTCCACTGTGATCGGATGTTACTACTAGTACTGTCTCACTACTTTTTTCACAGCCAAATGCCACGACTGAGGTGATGTAAAGTATCAATTTGCCATAATAACCAAAACGTGGGATCTGCTGGAAAGCCAAGGAATTTTTTTCCAGTGAATACAAAAATGTGATTGCGATAAACAGATTTTTTACATAAAACCCCGCTTGTTCATTCTTTTGCTGTTATTATTAGTATTATTAGGAAAATATTAACATTATTAATATAATTATTACCTTTACAGTTTTGAAAAAAATAAATGTGAGAATATTATTGAATGTTTCTAATAATTTATAGCATGCATGACCACAGGTGAATTAAGCGGCTGAATGAAATAGGCTTTTTGTCCATGGAGTCCTCTAATAAGTGGAAGTTAGAAATGCATAAATCATTTTATGCCACATATCATTAATCCCATTAACGGAGAACTGTACAATACTACGTATTTTACGATATACATCCTGAGTTACCTGACAAAATGTTCAGGACATTTTTGGAGGGAACACCAGAACACAGGTAAGGTATTCACTGTTTAAAGCTTCTGTACAGGTGTAATCAGAACGCAATAAGAAAGCACAAAAAACATTTCAATTTCATCAACATTGTTTCATTGGCCTCCAGGCCGCGTTGTTCCATTTGCTGGGTAGACTGGGAAACCTGAGCCATGCCTCTCAACAAGACTTGTTGAGTGTAGAATGCTTGTTTTTTGAAAAAGTGATACAACCTGATATGACCTGAATTTCATTAATTTAATTTCTGTATTTATAGACCCTGCTACGAATGCAGCAGGAGCCTGATGATCAACCATCGATGGAAGTTTTTTTTATAAATGGTGCTTCCAAATCTTAATATAATTATTCCTGTCTACATCTTCTTATTGATTTTTTGAAGTGTTGCCTAATTCTACACCAGAAAAGTGAGAAAATTAAAACCGTTGCTGTAATAATCAGCGCTAGGATTTGTATGTAATTACTAAGAAGCGGATTTCTATGATTCTGCATATTTTTTCAGAGCATAGATAAATGACATTTCTTGGTATTTGGTTAGAATTGTATTCTATGTAGATTAATATGTTAGTGCATATATGGCCATTTTTTCCTGCTGGGGCACATTCGTGGAATTATAGGAGCATATTTTAAATATTTCATTAAAATGGACAATTATACGTAAAACGTTTCATATTTTCATAGAATCTATATATTTGTGAGTGTTCATTGATTAGAAAGAGCTTGCCACACTTTGAGTTCATTTCTAAAGATGATAAAATACTTGTGCAATTTAAGATAATTTTGGATACCATATTTTTTCAACCGGACAGAAGACATGAAACAAGACATACAATGTACTTCAGTAAGGTTCATATTTACAACAAATATTTCTCCCCCGATGTAAGCCACGTTATATTGTGTTTGCAAAAATGGATATCTTTTCATTCCAAGCATGCTTTTACAAAATATGGTTATTTGCGCTATTTTTTGCTAGAATCATGGTAGGGAAATGAAAAGAAATGGATTCCATTTCTTTAATTTTCCCTCCGATTCAGTTTTTCGAAAAATGGATATACTGGTGTCGAAGAGTCGACAAATTCAATGTAAAAAGATTTACATAGTCCTACCTAATATTTTGCAGTTGACGGGAAAGAAGCAACATATAATATACGTCTGCTGAATAATTGGTTGTTTCATCAGTTGTTGAAATGTATATTTCGCATAAAATGAATAGATATTTTCAAAGAACAACTTTTGGACCCACTTAGAGCTTGCGTGCCCAGGAAACAATTTTACTAAAAGGAGGACATTTAAATTACAAAGGAGGAATAGAGGTCAATTGACGTCATTGGAGGACTGTCCTCCCAAATGAAGGACGGTTGGCAACCCTACACTATACAGTAATTCAGAAAGTCTACTTACACATAGGAGCTTCTTCTGTATCGGGGACTAACAAAATCAGTTTTCTTTAGTCAAAAAATTGCAGCTTGTCGCTTCCGCATTACAATACCTTCCCCATACTCGTAGTAGTACACGAGAATGTACAAATTCTTGCAGACCTTTCTTATAGTACTTTCATTCTTTTATGCTTAATTTTGTAATTCTTTAATCGTGTAAATTTTTTATTAACTTTAATGTTAATGTGGCTGTTCTGAGAATAGTAAAATATAAATCTTTATTTGAATTCCCATCGGTATAAAGAAAAATCAGGGGGCAGAAAGGGAAAGATGAAATCTTTTGAAGCTCGCATTGTTCAAATCTGTTTTACACCCAACTTCTACTACTAGTAAGAAACTTGCACTTTGTGTTTCAGCGCTGGAGTCTCCCCCGTCATTCCGCGAAATTATCAGCGATTAAGATTTGCAAGACGAACATTTCCTGGATCCTCCACAAACAATCGGCCACCAAGACAAAAGGTGATTGTTAGAGCTCAGTGGCTTACATAAGGACTCCGCCGTCAGAATAGAGTAGACTGCGTAATGGACTTCGCTTCAGGCAGTTGCTCACAGCTGGGCCGAAATTAGGTGGCACGGGGGGGGGGACCAAGGCATAAGCGGTGAGGGCGGACGCCAGAGAGAAACCGGGGATGGAAGAATGAAAGGGTTGGGGCAACTCACAAACATGCGTATCTTGTGCAGAAGGTATTAAAGGAGATTCAGAAGAATTAACAATACTAATTCGAAAATGTTTACGTAAATTTGGAGGAAAACTGTTTCGGGATCGAAAGTGCCCTAACTGTTTTGCTACCTTTGAATATACGCATAAATTGAAAGACAAGTATTCAGGCTACGGTCATGTAAGAGGAGTCTATAGTTTTGTTTAGATACTCAGGAAGAAAGGAAAAATTCCTGTGGCATTCATGTGTGACAAGTTCTTTGTGTCTGAGGGGAAAAACTTGAATAACACATTGGGAGCGGTTTTTGAGAAAATGTTCGTAAATTGCACTAATTCCAAACAAAAATTTTGTAAAACTACACGTTTTTTCACAAAATTGTATATTTTTTCAATGAGCTAATTTTTAGGACATTCTGTGTAGGGGAAAAATCTGTATCATTTTGTAATTTTTAAATGCTAAGTTTTTCTAATTTTGAAAATGTAGAGAGAGTTCGCCGAAAATAAGATTAGCACAAGCAAACCTTCTGTCGCTGCAGTAAAGACGTACTGATTCTACAGAGGAAAATGGATGTTTGTTACCTACAGACAACTATTGGGAGTACTATAACAGAAAATTATACATTTCTTTTTATCCACATTGAAGATAGATGTATATTTTTAAAATGTTTAATAAGATAATACATAATTCTAAAAAGTCGTTTACACCGAAGAGACCAAAAAAGTAAAACCAAACCTTTGTCAAAATGTTGCACTATATTTGTGTATTTATCATTAATTTATTACATAAATATTCTCTTTGGATTTTCTTCATTTCATTAATGTAATCATTTTCACTATAAAACCTCCAATAATAGTAAAGTATAAATAGTGAGAGTTGAAAAAAATGCATTAGAAAAACATTTTAAACACATGAGTCTTTGAAGAGTTTTACGAGAAGAGAGATTACGTAGTTCTGGTGACTTCTGAAACACACGTCTACCATTTATTTCCGTTTTTATGATTGTCTTTTTACGACAAAACGCGTTATTTTTAGGGCCAACAAAATATTGATGTGCTTTTGAGCACTCAAACACACTAGTTTCGAAAAATACTTACTGTAAACAATTAAAACTTAAGTTATATTCCTGTTCAAAAGAATGTGAGAATTCAACATTCGTCAAAAATATTACATTACCGTCAGAAAATTACGATTAATTTTTAATACTATTTCAAATACTATTTCACATTTTATCTTATGTGTATTAGATTAAAGCCCAAAATTAGAAAAATCAAAAATATAAAGAACTATGGTTTCAGTCGAGGCACCAGTCAATTAGCAAGCATAAATGTATTATTAATTCAAAAATAGTTTAAATAAACTAAGCAAGTAAATGTTGTGCCTTAAATACAGAATAACTGAGAATATTACTGTCTCTGCAAGGTAAATATCGCATCATAGATTAAGATGCTGCTACTAATTTGACGTGGAGAATGCGGTTATGAATGCAATAATACGACAATCTCTACGTCTACGGTAATCGGATAGTAACCACTCCAAACGTCACAAAAGATACATAAATTAGCCTCCCAAATTGGCGATCCTAGGACAACGGGATATACGGCCCAATAATTTCAACCCCGAATGCAGAGACCAAATTTGAAATATTACTTTTATTATTACTTAACTGTCAGGCAACTGACAGATGACTGTCAGACCAGAGTGCGGGAATACCAGTTTTTACATACTCATTTATTATAAACCCTAATTTCTTTATATTCAAAATTTCGTGTTCAAAATAATTGTTTACCATTTCATTGTTTCAAATATATAGATATAATATATGGAGTGCACTCTAGACTTCATTTACTATCACTTGTCATTTTCATATCTCTGGGAAACGGTAGGCAAATAACGACAAAATCGAAATAATGGTATATCAAAGTTATCTGAAGACGTCAACCAACGGTATCACAGAAAACGTTTTCTGAGAGAAGAGATGTCTCATGGGAAGCAGTTCTCGTTTCATTTTAAAGCTAGTAGAGCTACAACACCCCATACATTCTTGCATTATTTCCAACTCATCACACAAACAGGCAAAGATCGTTTCACCCAGAAATAAAGGGCACTGAAGGTATTGTATGGTAAATGCATTCGCAGCGACGACACCATTACTTTATACACAGCTCTAAATACATTCTTCTTCTTTAATAAACTTGTATAAACCTTTTTATTGAGCTTAGAGAACACTAACGTTAGCAGCTAACTTTAGCACTAACGTTAAGTAAATAAAAACACTTATTTCCCATGATGTTACAGTTCAACAATGAGATTATCAAATATCCATTGATGCATTGTTGCCCATGGAAGCGTACGGTAAAATAAAATTGAAGTTATTTAGAAGTCCGTACAAATTTGTGGTTCTCATTTTTTCAATTTTTCTGTTATATTACCTATTAAGTCGTATTTTTAAAGGCAAAAACCGAATACTACTACTTTCAATTAAGGTTTACGGATTGCTTGAAAAAAAAATCTATACATTTGAATACAACTGTAAAATTGAGTAAAAATCGAATTAACAGAAGGATTTTCAATATTAAGTTATACTTAAAAGTAAATTAATTATTTTTCATATTAATGTCACTCTCGCATATCATTTTCAAAGTATTTCAAGTTAAATTCCAGGTGATTCAAAGGGGGGGAAGGGGTAATTTTTATAACTACACCCCAGCGGTTAAAGAAATCTTTAATAAATTCACACCAATGTGCTTTAAAAGGAACTTTTGAGATTCTTGAAGCCTGTTTGAGGGTTCTAAATCACAATAAATGTTATATTTCGTTATTTTTTAAAAAACAAATTCGTTTGAATTTGACACAGAGAGAGGATCACAACTGTTTTTTCTGGCAGTATATTTTTTTTCAATCAGACAAAAATTTTTTAAGTTGACAAAAAAATTAAAAGTAAAAAATACGTTTTTGGCTGCAGAAGGGTGTGGGTGGTGAGACGAGGATTAAGAAACCCTCCAAAAATATTATTTTTATTTTAAGGTTATAGTGTAAATACTCTATGTCATTTGGTTGAGGGGAACATTTTGCTATCTTATCCGGGGGTGCCCTTTCCGTTCTTTTAAAGTAAATAGAAGAAAAGGCTCATGTCGAGGTATAACTGCGGTAATAAGAGTCCGAGGTAATAGTCAATGGGAAGGAACGTGAATATTATACAGTTGAAGAAGATGCGCTTCAATTACCAAAGGGGCAAGAAATTGGGGCTCTATGGAACAGGAAAAAGACAAGGCAGGCATTATGACTTGCAAAACATAACTTCGTTGGCAGAAATAAAATTTGGATGACGATCCGGCAGCGCAGTTCATGTTGCATAATAAATCGTGGCCATGACAGTTGATTGTTGAAATGAGAATCGGGAAATTGTATTCAAATACATGACATGGCATTAAGTAATTGTGCAAACAGAGTTAAATTCTAAAGGGCCGTTTTAGAGTTTTGTTAGAAATTAGAAATCGGAACACGTTCAAGCAACAAAATGATGTGAAGTAATTAATGTGAAAGACCCTTAAGTGATACCATTCCGAAACTAAATGGGAGGAAAAATAAATTAAATAGTAATAAATGATGAGTAAACTGCGGCAGGTAAAAAATAAATAGTAGTATTTTAAAATAAATTATTAATTTATGAGTTAGAGAGGAATATGAGCGGGTCGCAATAGCATGTGTTTCTATCAAAAGCATCGTTGCTTGTTTTCTAACGGGGTGGCTTATTTGCGCCGCTAATGTTCTTGTATATGTTCTTGTATATATTCTTGTAATCTGTACCGCGATAAGCTTCCGGCGCCAGTGTGACGGGCGGAAAAACCGCCGTTGGGTATTTCTTTTACGTAACGTCAAAAACTCGTTTAAAACTGTTCGACATACTATGGGGACAAGTGTATTTCGTGCAGGTTTTCAAAAATTCTGGGATCTCTGTCCTTAACAAGTTAAATTATGAATACAGGTAAAAACACCGTCTTTGAACTGAAAAGAAAACTATCTTGAGTTGAAAAGAAAATATTAGTAGCAATGTAATAAAAACTATTTGCAAAGGCAAATCAGCTACAGATTTTGGCTGTTATCCCTCATCATGCCCATTGTGAAGGAATCGACTTTCTGCTCCCAGAACATAGGAAACGAGAATTTGAATAACTATATTTCCCACTGAACTCTAGAAGGAGTAGGTTATATTAATGCCAAGAAACAAAATCGGCCAACAAGATCACAGAAACTGGCCAAAAAAACGTATTGGAGATGCGGGACAATAAGCCAGAAGGCGAGGTACAATAGTACATTTTGAAATATTTTGAAAATTATTGTGTCTACTTTTAGAGTACACCTCTATGTTTTTAGAGAAACTAGTATTTTTAATCAACTATTTATTTGAAGATATATGTTCATAAATTATTTTTATCAATAACTTGTTACGGTACAGTTTGAGATGCTGTGACGCCTCATCATCCGGTATATCTGCAGCAATTTATTACATTGCACGTTTATTACATACATTATATATAATATATTGAATGAATATCATATTAAACTAAGAATTGTTGACAATTTTTAATAACCTTCATTTATTTAGCAGTTGACGAGCACATTAAGCTGTAGTATAATTATTATTTATACATGACAATTGATTTTCTATCGGAATTCTTTCTCCGTCCTTCCCAGCATGTTCGACAAGAACAGTTTACAACTTTCTACTCATAACTAATAACATGTGACGTTCACAAGTGCCGAGTTTGAGGTTATGTATATAATTCTCAATTGAGATAATAATTATCTTCAGTTTTCTTTTACATTTTAAGGTAAATTTTCAATAAAAAGCAGATAGTATTATAATACCCACTGTATTTAACAAACCAGCCTTCTTAAATGATGAATTTGGGCATATATAGATGGTAATGACACTAGAGTTTAATGTATTTGTCAACTGCTCTTGAAGTTTTTATGAAATTTATTCTGAATTACCCATTTATTTGTTTAAAGCGAGACATCACTGCATTTATCCCCTTCGCTGTTGGAAGTATCGAGCCAGCACTGTTCCCTAGGGGAAAATCGAGGTATAACTAGAAGTTTTTAAAATTAAACTCATTGCCTGAATATTGTACATGCGACGATTCTGTAGCATGTAAGAACCGACTTTACTTATCTTCCTTAACTACACAAATTTTTCACAGGATTTAAACTAAATGCTTAATTTAAATGATACTTGAAAATCTAGAAACAGGGTACTCTTAGACACCAGTGTGTGCCCTGTTTTCCAAACGTCATTCCCAAACGCAGCTCTAATTAGGTGAACAAATGTTACTTATGTCATTTGGCTAAGAAACATTTCGTTTCAACACATCAGTTTTTTACGATGTTTCTTCTACTAAAGCCCAGAAGATGTTCATGTACAGCCAAAAAAATCAACTTGTGGATATAAACGAAGAAAAACGCTAGTGTGTGAATTGTCGGAACTAGTTGGAAATTACGAGAATCATGAATCGCGTTCGGCCCGCCGCAATGTTGAATCGATCTCCCAAACTTAGCTCGTTATAATAATATCCGGCAAGCCGACCGTCAGAACTGTAAGTTCGGTTGTTATACAGGCTGCGCCGAAATTGAAACATTTACAAAATACTTTCTTCTGGAACCACTGCTACTGAAACCAAAATTGTAAAGAATTTATTGCTAGTATTGCAAGGATCACGCTGGTGTTTTGCACAACTGGTATTACTCATCCAGTTAAACATTTTTTCTCTAGTATGCAATATATTTTACTAGCACCGGGAGAGGTGGCTCGGGGCACAACTAATGACACAGTCGCTGACCGGGAGATCCTAGGTGGGAGTCCCCACAGTGGCAGGATTTTCAACACTAGCTAGGTCGAGTTCTGTCGCTATGTGAAGGAGAAACCTAGAGGCTGGCTGCTGTGATCTGGCAGTTTTCTGTGGTTTCTCCGATCAATACCATGCGACTGCCGTACTCTAACAAATAGGCCATGGACCGCGTGGATCTTTCCTTCTTCTTCCTTGCCGTATCTTCTTCCTTCCTTATACATATTTACACTCATATTCAGTACACTACCACAAAAGCCCGAAGACCGTTCAGGAGCTTAGAGCTTGCCCCAGTTGGGGCGGTTCCCCGCTAGTGGGAGATACCTGGGAGGTGAAAAACCACCGCTAGGCGGCGGTAGGTCGGCGCCGAATGTCACCATCCAGTGGGACAAGATCTCCCGAGCAAAAACACGACTACACTTACGGGTCTAATAACCTTAGCAGATGAATCATAAATCAATCTTTTTACCTCCGCTCCATCACTACAATCCGGCAACGACTTAACCCGCGTTTAACGGCGCATCAACCCCGCCACGCCCACCTCCCACTT
>BOPP01000201.1:1813589-1835694 GCA_017312745.1 Gryllus bimaculatus
GGCGGGGGGGGGGTACGGCGCGTTTTAAATGCCGGGCAGATCTTCCGTCTTCCTGGCCGCCCGGACCGAGCGCTGGTTGAGCGTGTTTTCTTGGAAATGAATACACTTCCGGCGAAGGGGAAGAGGAACCGGTAGTACAGGGAAATGAGGGTTTAGCGAATTAAATCTCTGGCGATTGTTCTAAGAGGAGAATCCGGAGACAAGAAGAGTCAACGGAGCTAACTGGGCACTACTGTGTTCAAACCATCACTTTGCAGAAGTACCCAACTCTCTGAATTTATCTGGCTAATGAATGTGATACATATTTTTTGTCTCATTTGACCTTTCACAAACTTAAAGACAATTTACTTAACGTATTGGACTTAATCCGAAAATAACGAACTCTTTCCAGTTTGTGAACTGATTGATTACTCTTTGGTTTTTATTTAGTCCTTTTCGTTAACCTGGGAAGAATAATTTGATTTCACGCGTTTATAATGTCTACTCTGTAGTTCCTTATTTTCTTAGTTTGGCAAAGAGGGTTTCCCGTTATCTAGAAATGTGGCTACCGTGTGGTTCTGATCAAGAATTCAAGTATTACGTATTCATTAATCCTTAGGAGCTCATGAATCGTCGGATATTCTATTCGAAATCCCAACTTGTTTAACGTACTGCATTTATTAGTGTTAAAACGCTTTTAATCTTCTGTGTAAGAGTTTTTTTGAAAATTTGAGGAAGCAATGGTAGAAAGCTAACCTATAATTTGATACGTTTAAGGTGTGTCTTTTCTGTTTTGTAAAATTGTCTATTTACTGCTACTTTCCAGATTGCGATAAATTAATAATTTTGAAGCTGAATTACAAATGATAAATACAAAAATATAAATCCACTCTGATAATTTTGTTTGATTTTTCAAATATATAAATTAAGTAAAAATTCAGCGCAAGCATCCAAAGGATATTTTTTATGATGAAATTAATAATTTGATTTATTAAAAACAATGAACTGAGGAGGAGGAACTTACACCGCGTACGTTACCTCGTTATACTTATTATTTGAAAAAATATTACATTACCTGACTTATAGTCCTGCACACGAGCGTTGCGTTGACGCGCGATACGTGACGTGCATAGTAGAATAACACTGTTCCTTATGTGAAACGGCATATGAACGCTTTGGCCATTCCACATAAGGTACAGAACGATTTTTATAAAAACGGAACGTTTTGACAGCTAGTGCTAGCAACACAACTGAAGGTTCTGCGGTCGTTGTGTCCTTGCGCCTATTATACTCTCCTTTCTCCATTTGTTTGCAGTTGGCTAACGTGTAAATGACTTCGACGCTTCCTTTTGTGAAGGTCTTTGACCGAAGAAAGTGTAGTGAGCCACGAGAAATAATTTAAATTAGGAAGTGCTGTGTTAGGTGCTCTTCTCTAAAAATTATTTTTTATAAACATTACATTGTTCCGTGCTTTGCTTTTTATATGCATTTTTTGTATAATTGTGGCACGGCAGTGAACCATGAAGCCAGAGGGGCCGCAAAGGGCATCCTGCTTATTCATTATTAAGGAATGCTTCAACATCCAGAACATTAGTGACGTATAAAACAATTATTAAGTCATATTTGAATTATGAGAGCATAGTACTAAATATTGATAGTCGAGGTGTTATAATTATAAATAAGATAACTCCTGCACTACAAACATCCATGAGCCATTCTCTGTGAAACGAATAGAAAAGGTATTTAAACGTACCCTAAAAATGTAACGTAATAAAGTTTTCTTCACTATTTACATTCGTGACAGTTTTCAATTACTGGATAGGAGAGCTTGTTTAAACAACTTTTCACATACGTAATTAAATTTCAATATTTCCCGACTGCGCGTACGTGAATGTAGTTAGCGAAACTCTGTATAGTTATGTCTTCATGAGAGCCGTAAACACTTGGAAGGTGCGTGTCTGAAAAGCTGCCGCGGCGGAGAGATACTTCTTCGAATTACACGTGATGTTCACTTGTTTAGCAGTGTCACTTTCGCTCCAACTTATAAAACTTCAATTTTACTTATAAAAATTGCTCTTTACAGTAATAATATACGGCGCGCGTTATAGAAAAATCCGCCTAAGAATGAGCCAAAGTGACAGTTCGCTAAACAAGTGATCTTCTCATGTAATTCAGAGAAGTATACCTCCACTGCAACAGCTCCCCAGCCACACCTCTTCATGAAGTGTTTACGTTTCTATATGGCTCCCGTTAAGACATAATGGCTTCTCATGGTTCACAACTATGTAGTAGTTCTGAAATCGTTGAAGTCGATTGTCGGCACCGTTACGAAACTGTCCTTATACTACAAGTGGATGGCAACCGTCAAAAACTTGTTATGTCGAGTCTTCGGGTAAAATCATTTAAGTGTACAACATGTTTGGGAAAGATGATTTTCTCGAGTAGAAGTGATGAAGTCTTCCTCTTCATAACAAAGGAATAAAAAAAGAGTGTTTTATTGTGTATCTTCAAAAGTGAAGTTCATTTTTGGGTAAATCGAGTTAGCTAATAACATTAAATGTTCAGTCACCGAGAAAATATTGATAAATCTCCTTTTTACTTCTATGCGTCTTAGAGAAAATATTTATTTAGTAAGTCAACTTGACTTATGCTTAACTAGAGATAACTTTTCAGAAGTAGCTAAATATATTTGCCTTAATATTCACCGTTTCAACAACTTTGATTTCTTAACACGTTGACTCTTGTTTTGAGGACGACAGCAGCCGCAATCATTTTCTGCGAAATGAAAGTTCCTGAAATTCAAGCCAGATGATTTGCTTGTGGTGTTAGTACACATTTTCACAGAACAGAGATAAGCCATTGTAGAACGTTTTGTTGCATTTTAGATTTATTTTGTCAAAAAATAGTAACAACTGTATGAAACATATAGGGAAGAAGATCATCTGCGTACGTATTCTTGAGTTCAAGAATCCCTTCCCATGATTTTAACTGTAAGTAGTTGTTACTATATGTTGAAGGACGAGTAAAACTTGAAAGTAAATAAATATAAATAAAATTTCAACAAGCGCGAGATTAGTAACATTTAAAAAACTAGACATTTTACATTTCCGAGTTATATAAAACTTATTTCCAACGGTAAACGAACTGCAGTTTTGATTTTTCTGCATTGTTAACAACATAGTAACTCACTCTTACCTCTGCTCTTACCACTATAAGCAAAAGCAGAGTTCAACAAAACGTGCGCATCGCGAAGCAACATTAAGCCCAGAAGCGAAACAAGGGGCCATCTCTGCATATGCTCAATGTATCACGGAAAATGGACAAAAACCAGATCGAGGTGGGGAGATGTTTTGCATCAAACTTACCAGAAGAGACAATGCAAAAAAGTATTCCTATTAATGCCTACTAGGGCTTAGTCTGACGAATTTCTCCTCCGCGCGAGCACGACTTTCAATAGCGAGTGATATTGTGCAATAAAATATTGAAATGGTGCATCAATGCATTCAATTCTTACAAAGCCTGAAATATACATGTAGAAGAAGATTATCACTGTCGGGATAAAAATGTGTGAAGACTAATCGCAGTTGGTTCCTCATTGGCAAAATAACTCTTGTACTTTTGATTTTTACAAAGAATTGTTTTTAACATTACTCCGACGTTTTATTATTTACAGAAATACGGGGGAACGGCAAAGACATCTAACAATCATCACAAAACATCTCAGATAATGGAAACGGATATTAATTTATTGAGGATATGCGTGCCATTATATGCAGGTAAAACTCTGCTGAAATAATTATCTCTAAAAGGTCCACGCTTGCGATGTAACACATTTGATATTTAGTTTTGTATTTGTATTTACCCATTTACATACATATTTTTGAGGGATGCTGGTAAACAAGATCCTTGTCACGTTCCGTCAGATAGGGAAACTTCAAGCACTGATGCAGAAATTGAAGGTATTGGATGACCAATACTTTCGCAATTAGATTTTTAATGTTCTAGAAATAAAGCTCTCACACTTTTATGATTTAAGCAGTCTTACTAAAGTAAGAGGACCATTCACATCTAAGAAAAGTCACGCAATCTGGGGGGAAATTTCTCTGGCACCCAATCCAGCGGTTGCAATATAGAAGATCACAAAGTAAACTTTTGTAAAAAAATTCTTTAGAGAAAAATGAAGAGTTTAAAGTCATAAATGATCAACGTTGAGGGAGAAATAATTGTGATTTCATTACCATTTATTAGCAGAACTACACTAGCAATCAGTGAGGTGAAAAAAGAGACTCGCTTCCATTAATCGAGTCAACTTTTCATGACTTTACAAAAATTTGAAAACTATTAACAGTGAGCCACTAAACCCTGGCTTAGAAGAAATTAATCCCGATTATGATAATCAGCAATAATTTTTTTTGATCAAGTAAAATGATCAAGCTATTATCCATTTTATTTATTATCTTAAAAGAGTTTTAAAATATAATTTTAGATTTTTAAATGAAACATATATAATGGTTGTTTCCTTGGCGACAGTTCTATAAGTTAATAAATTGTTGACTTCCTTCTGTATGTTGCATTTTTCATGTTATTTGAAGTTATTAAAGTATTTTAAAATATTAATTTCTTGCCATACACATTAAAATGAAAATGTAAGGTTATTTTTATAAAGAGTAAAAATAAATCAAGTTCCAATACGTGTATTGTCTTTATATTGTACCTGGAATTAAAAATTTCACCGGAAATACGGGATGCGTTTCGCAAGACAAAGGTGCATCCTTACGTAAGTATTCAAAAAATTTAGGAAAGCATTAGTGCCTAATTGGATAAATCCTCTAAAAGTCGTGAAATCTACAATTTTGTCACAGTAACAGGAATTCGAAAGTAACCAAAACGGAAGTATTTGAAGTGATTACCATGCATTTTGCACCCTTGGTCGATTTTGGAGAAAGCGTCAAGCTATAAAGTAGTTCTCCTGTAAATTTAGGTTTAGGTGACTTAGTAACTTTTCGCGGGTGCCATCTATATTTCACCATCTATACGTACGTTTTCGAGGAAATAAACGAGTGCGGTTTTTAATTTACCTGTTAATTAAGTCACATTTTCAGCAAATACACACACAGATAGATTACAATGCAAGAATATTTAGTACAAAACATTTAAATTTATTTCGTGTCATTGTTATTACAGGGCCGTTATTTCCATTGAACTTCGTAATTTATTTGAAGCGCATTTACTGTGGTTACAATAGCAAAATAGGTAGATTATAAATTAGGTGACCAATCATCCTCCTTTTGACACGACAGTTCTTTTCGCGTCTGGTCTGTCCTTCCTCGAAACGTGTCCTTCTTTTCGATATTTTATAACTAATTTGTAATGTACATAGAGATGCCGCGCCAAACTGTTACGCGTTCTGTGGCGGTGCAGATAAAAAAGAGAAGATTAGTGTCGCCCGATCGGGGGAAATCCCGACGGTTTTTAGTGATTTTCAACTTATACCGCGGGGGAAAAAATAGTTTCGCGGACAGAGGAAGAAACAGTGGAAAATAATTGAGATGACAGAAAACGCACAAAAGCGGAAATTTAATTACTCACTAGTTTCTTACAAAAATATTTAGTTCTAAAATATTAACATTTTAGCAGAAATGTGTTCGAATATTCATAACAGTGACTGCTGTGAAACGTTTGTATCGGCAGTATATCTAGTATATCTACTGCACACAGAGGTATACTTCCAAAATACTTTTTCACAATAATCATTGTTGAGAATATTTTTTTACTAGCGTACCCGTGCAAGAACTCTCCCATGTTAATCTCCACCCTTTCTTTATCCCTTTCCCTATTCACTTAAGAAGGAAACTTGTTAATGAATCGTGTTCATTTGTTAAAAAATGTATTAATGTTACTTTGTACTTACACAATGTCAAAAATAAAAACAATGCAATGGACTTGAAAAAAATTCAATAAAAGTTTATTCAGTAGTACGGAGATGTGTTCTTTGAACAATTCGCACTTAGGTAAAAACATTTGAAATTCCTTGACAGTTATTATCTTTCCTTGATAGTCACAAAAATATTAGAAAGGTTTTTACTCTTAAGAAATCCAAGTAATGTTTTCAATGCACGAATACAGGAGAGGGCAAGTTCAACCCTACTCTTTACAATATTATTTAACTTTCCTGGATTTGTTATCAGGAATAGAGAGGGTTTTGGAGGGGCAAGGTGCCAGATTACTGGGATGCGAAAATTGAAACATTATTTATTTATTAAAAAGTATTAAATTATTTTCTGCGTTCTGTACCTCAAGAAAAACAATTCCGAGCCCAAAAATAACAAAAGTAGTATTTTCAACTTTGAGTAATAAATACCATTTGTACCATTTGAATCAATTGTATACGCTTAGACTTCAAGTCGGTACCACGTCGGAGCCAGCAAACATTTAATAGAATGTCCACGAATATGTTATCCTGTAGATTATGGTGTGATGAACGTTTCTTTGTGGCCTTCGGGCTCAAAATTTTAGTGTTTAAGGCCCTAGAACACTTCTTTTATGAGTTATTTAACGACATAGCTCACTGAGTGCTAAGGGTTCCATATGATACGAAAACGTAGATACGTTTTTTTAAGCAAATCCTTCATATTTTGAAAGTCCAAGTGAAATTTGTCACGTCTCCGTAAAATTCTCTTTCTTTAGAGACCTCATTTATAAAGATCGGTTGCGTATGAGAGTCGCAAAAGGTATGTGTACTACTGAAATAACATAGGAGACGGTTTTCACAGTTTTGCAAACTATTCACGGCAACTATTGTCGGATTTTGCTCTTTCCTTATTGGTTTTATCGCATTCAAATGCCGAAATTCAGAGGAAATACGAAACTTCTTTGTCAGTGAATATTATACTCAGGTAAGTATAATTCACGTTTTATCAATTAAATTTATACAACTCTCTTTACAACACACGTGTAAAATAATTTAAATATCGATTTAGTAAAGTTTTATCGATTTTGTCAGTAAAGTTTTAGTTTAATTATTAATTTTATTATACGTATTTATTTCATTTATTGCTTGCATCGTTCGTTTAATTTATACTTTATTTTAATTTATTTAAGAGATGAAAAATAAATAGAAGAAATGCCATTGCACTGATGACTTTTCATCAAAGGATAGTCTGAAACAAATATCACAGGAAATAGCACCTTTCAATTGTGTTTGTCTTCATTGCAAGTGATTTGGCCAGATACTGGAAATTGTGTTGCGTTTTTATTGATAGATATGCCTGATATCAATGACAATTGTTTGAAGAAATTTTGTGAAATTGTTTGAAGACTGAATGAATATTTAAATTCTGATATATTAGATCAATGGGAAAATTGACACGTTTAAATTGATAAAAGATGGGTGAAAATATGTAACCATTTCAAAAATAAACACATTCTATTAGAAAATTAAGTTAATCTTGTAGAATTTGTCGTGTTGCCCTGGAACTAATGCAGCAGTTGAAAAGAGATTTTTCAGTTGGTAATGATTTTTTGACAAGTTTAAAATTAAGATTGAATGTTGATACTCTAGCTGCAGCATTTATCGTAAAATTCAATATGAAGGATATTTCTTGCTCCGAAATTTGATATTGATAAAATATTCATTCAACGGAAAAAATATAGTTTTAAAAATTATTAATTTTTAATTATTTAATTAAATGCGGAATAAATTTAAGCATAATTAGTGTTCGAAAAAATAAAATGTTTAATTTATTTACGTTTTACTTTTCCTTAAATTTTTCGTACTCTTTTTCATTGTAAAAAAATGGTCACATTATTACAAATGGTTTCACACAATTCGGCTTACGTTGTCGTTCACGATGAAAGGGGAATGAAGTGCTGAATCTGACTATGGAGAGACACTTTAAACACTATGTGCGATGTGAGCTAACATTTTGTTTAAATTGTCTCTTGAAGAATGGAAATACAATTTTTAATAATTGTCAGCATGCAACATCACGAAATTACCTTGATATTAATCAAATAGTGTTTGCCAAATCCATAAAGGGTGACATCGTGTTCAATTAGACAGATTAACTATGTAATAGCTATTATTTATACAAAATATTTGAGCTAAAATTGCCTTGAGAAGCAACAAAATATTCTGGTCTTAATATTAGTAAGTCTTTTGAATCCTTGTTTACTTGTGTACACGTAATGACAGCCATTAAAGAAAAATTTCATGAAAGAGAAATTACGATTGCTAGAAAGGTAGTTCATCTTCACAGAACTGTCATATAATCGAATCAACCATTGAATAATAATGAGTTGAATGTCACCAACATTTCACAGTATGTAAATAATCGTTTGAAACTTGAAAGTAGTCATCAAACCGCACTCTGCACGACCAGATCATAAATATTACGTGTAACTGCGTAGTACTAGACCTGGTACGGTGAGTGAACATTTAAAACACAGTTAAGAACTGTGTGACGTGCTGGGGGAAGACGTGTATTCTGTGCCCTTTTTCTGCCCTCAGAATATAATACTCTTCAGCACCCAAATCCAACGTTCCAACTCAGCGGAGTAGCCTCCTAGAGGTACAAATGTGCTTTTTCTGCGCAAATTGTGACAACCTAAAGCAAAAGAACACGCAAGCGTCATCCAGACACACTGCGCAGCTTCCTTGATGCTCTTCACGCCACGAGGTGAATCAATCGGAGGAAAATCTATACTAATAAAAGTGAATTCCGCATGTAACAAACATCGATTCCACAAAAAGGAGTGGATTAATAGTTACGAATTTTTATAGACTTCTTCAGGATTGTCGCAAAGTTCTTGCAAAATTTAGAAAAGATTAAGATAACACAAATGCGGAAAATAAATAATTAAAAATATTTTAGTACATGCACCACGACAATTGTTTGCCTCTTACAAGGAGCATGTAGTTTCTAATATATTCCGCCAGACACCATGAGCGGTAACGGCAGAGCAGAGCTTTGCTCGTAATAAATTCCTCGAAGGCCAGGAGCGAAGCCGCAGTAGTATCTATTTTTTTTTTTAATTTCTAGAGGCCAGAAGCAGTTCATAGGAATAAAAAACAAAAAATTAGGTGTTTTATTAAAATTTTAACGAATTACATTAAAAATAATAATATTAAACACCGTGATTTATGTAAAATTAATCATTTTCCTCTTTCACAAGGATTGGAAATGAAGGGAGCCCGAGCAACACCGGGTATTTAGCTGGAACTATATAGATCAGGAGCATGCCTGAGATGGAGACAGCAGTTCAATTGCCATGGGTGGATGGTACACGTTACTGAAAGTTAACTCTAAGTGTAAAACTCAAACATTTTTGTTGTGACATTTTTTGATAATTTTCTGTCTCTTGCCACTATGAATGAGAAGCGTAATAATGAATAATATACGGATTAGTATTACTGTAAATTGGGTAACATGGGACACAACAGTATCTGTGAATTTTAACCAGTAGCATCGCCACATTGTTAAAAATAATTCTCTCTAAATTATGATATTTTATTCTACAATGATTTGTATTTCCAGGAATCATTGAGCACATTTCCTTACTTAGTAAAGTACATTTTCATACTTCTAAACAATGTATGGAAATTTCTTGTTATTTCTGTCCAACAAATAATTTTATCTTCAGAGTTTACGGAAGTTGATAATCATACTTCTACAGAAATCAGTCGGTTTAATAATAAGAGAGTAAGCATTATTATGACACATTACATGTAAAAGTGAAGCGTTATAAACTTTATATATTTTCTGTGATTCTTTAATTTATATATTACATTTAATTGTGCCCTTTTCTGTTATTTTTTGATAGGGTTACCAGACGTCCTGATTTATCAGAACATGTCCTGAGTTTTGGACCTCGTCCTGACTGTCCTAATTTGTTTTAAAAAGTCCTGAATTTTTAGTCCGTCATATATTGTGTATTGTATTTTAATATTTTTGGCATTAATGTACAAAAAATAAAACTGATTTAGAGCATAAAAGGGATATTTGAAGTGAATCTAAGTAAACTATAAGATAAATAGGTACGTCTTATCCGTATAATACACGGGAAATATTAAAAACAGATAGGAAGAATCCTTAATCACAATGCTGCCGTAGTCATAACTTACCGTGCAGCGCAGAATTAACATATAAATTGACCTCTCTTTTGAAGTAGTACAAAAACTGTACCTGTAAGTCATAAAAAAACGTTTTTTTAATCCAATGATCCTGATTTTTCAACTAGGTCTCTGGTAACCCTACCTTTTTAAGTAACTTCTAAAATACAAATTCTACAAACGCCCAAGATACAATTCAATTTATTTCGAGGCTTTTACTGTAAATTTACGTTTTGAGCTATTAATGCGCACCTCTCCAAATGCCTGGAATTTCGACACATTAGCCTTACACTTACGCATTGAGGGAATTACATACGTTGCGCCAGATGTACTTTATCACATTGTCGTATTAAGAAAATATGAGTGTATCAGAAACGAAACTATTTCATTACAAAAGTTACATTTTTATACTTATTCTTAATGAAACAAAGAATGTACACGCAAGTACAAGAAATGTTTTATGCAATTTTTAGCGAAACAAGTTGTCCAGTTAAGTTCAGTTTAATTTGTTTAACAATTACGGAGAAGGAAATAAACCCATAGTTTTGCAAAGTTAACATATAGCCACACCGAACAACGACCCGACACGGAGTCAAAAACCGCTATATCTCAAAAACTATTACCCCTCTGAAGCTACAACTTCACAAACGTTGATTTGAGACATGCGGGAATAGGCATACAAAATGACATCAAAATTCGACGGTTTTACTTTTCGGTGCTTAAAATTGCACTTTAACTGAAAAATGGTACGATATCATATAGTATTGTCGAAAGACATTTCTTAAAATAGATCATTATCTTTCAACAAAAAGGACAGATTGAAGCTTAAGTTACAAAGATAATGGTGCCGAATTTGTTATACCCTCCACTGGTGCTCTTCCTACTTCGCTGCTAGGAATTAACATTGCACAAAAATTCCGTATACTCTTAAATATATGAAAGGTAATAAAGAATTCTAAAAGTACTTGAATTATGTGAAATACTGCCTAGCAGCGCGCATCTTATTTTCAATTTGGAAAGAAAGTAACCTTTCAGTAAAGAATCAATAACTAATTCTGTGTGGTAGTAAATACGTATTCTGCCGCTTTCAATATGGCGATTGCTTTCCAGTAAAGTGAAATTAAACAGTGCTGTTGAATTATGTCTAAACTCAACATGCTGTTAACAAAAATATTGATTTACTCACCAATATGGATGCATACGTCTTAGGCAGATTTTCTTGTCGCAGACCATATCTTCCACATCGAAAACCAGAGCGCCCGCTGTTCCTTTTCCCTCACGTTCACATCCACAAGTGAAACGAGCCAACCGACCGAACATCCGGCAAAGAGTTTCTACAGCTCAAAGAGAAGTACGGCCTCGATAGGAACAACGTGACAGCTAATGCTGGCAACCTAACTGAAGGTCGTTCCGTTGAGCTCGCCAATGATGAAATTGGGGCTGCTTCCTTTATTCGTTTGTTAGCTGTTGGCTCACTTGAATAACGCTCCGGCATTTGAAATATATCAACCACCCGTGAAAATAGTGTGCCTAGTCAAACAATTGAAATTATGAAATGCCTGATTTACGAATCTTTAAAATTTCTTTTTTCTAACATATTACTTATTATTGCTGTTCTGAACATTATGCCTTTTTTGAAACTGAGTGTTAAAAGTGGGCTAAGTACATTTACCACGTGATTATTGAATACCAAATCTATATCTTCAAAGAAGCCATAAACGAACAGTAATGTTTTGCGAATAATCGTGACTTAATTTTTTTTCTATTTCGCCACATTTGTCTTCGAAAGTCCTTAAAAATGCATTATTGTACTTACACAATACGTTACCGAGGTTACCCAGGAAGATACCCAGTATTTATAATTGCTATTATCGCGCTATCATCACTATATTCATACACGAAAGAATAAACTACTCCATTAATTTATTTTGTTATATTCTTCAGTGAAGGTAATTTCTTGGAATGTGAGCAGATTTGTTGGCAAGGAGAAGCTATGGTGAAGTTCCGATGTTAAAATATTACCTAGTGATCGGGGAGATATGAAGGAGACATGGAAATGAGTTTATTATAAATTCATCCATTTATACAGTGGTTGTTTTTTATGTTGTTTTAAAAAATTGTTCAGAAGTTTTATTGCGAAACAAAGAAATTTCTTTTTAATCGTTTCATGTTTGTAGAAATTTGTATCTCGTACTGCCTGTAATAGATCAAGCATACATTTAAGTACGATGGATAATATATATGAAGATTGTCATTGCTGTATGAATAGAAATTTCTGAGCTTTTATACTACATATATGGGTATAATTATAACATTTTAAATGAGCATTTTGGGTGACAAGAGCTGACACTGCGGAGGACTACTTGTCTGAATAATATGTTCACTTATTTTCTGAACGACCACTTTGAAGTTTAGATCTTATTTTAAAAATGTATTGTGTTTTTGTCATTCTATGTTAGTCTTTTGGGTGTTTTGAAGAACACATGCCATGCACGATGAATTTATTTCTTGTTATTTTGATTAAATTTCACGTTTTGCTCCTTCAATGTATAATATTTGAAATAAACTTTGCGGATACAAATATCTGGAAAATATAATTTCATTTAAAATTGCTCTCTTTTTTATGGTTGTGAAAAATAATGGGATTAAATATTATAGACTATAATGAATTTTCTTTGGTTCTAAGACTAACTTTTTGGTCGTTATTATTTACGAGTTTACACAATACTAAGGTGGCCATATTTTGAAATCATAAAGACGGGGGATTTTAGTTTTTGTCTCAACGATAAAAGAGGCAGAAGCGGACGTTAAACACTAATATTTAGTTTTGTAAATTAACATTAAATAAATGAAAAAATACCTAGTTGTGTATAAGTTTCATGATGTAGTAGTATTTAATACAAGCCAAGCAAAGAATTCGTTATAAAAGGACAAAATATTTTTTTAAAATACGCATTTGTTTAATTTGAACTTTCATTCATTACATACTTGATAAGTATTTCTCAATTAGTATTGCATACTAAGTCGCACAGAAACTCTCAGAATCAGAATTGAAATATTGAAATTCTTCATTTCGATATCGCTGGCGATGAAAGATAGCATATATAAAATGAAATGAAGCCATAGATGCATTTTCACATTATAGAAACCACAAGCGACTATAAACGTGCCGCATGGGCACAATATCTTCATGGGCATAATATTAACGAACTTCTTGTGCACCTTGAAGTGTAATAGAATTATAATACGGACAATTTCGGAATTTAAATTAATTGTCATGGGTTCAAGGATTTTTGAAGGTTGGTATGGGGGTAGAAATGCAATCATCTGGCAACGCTGCTCTTAATAACCGTTTAAGCTTTGATCAGAATACCGAGACCAGAGAATAGTTTTTCACGTAATGACTTCATACTTTATCCATTTCTTGTAGTGTGAAATCATATAAAAGTGCTAAATGAACCAATTATTCCATAATTTTGTAGATATTTATCGTTCCATATTGTACCATTATTTAATTATCTTTTCCATAATTCTATCCAACTTATCAGGAAATACTGACTTCATCTCTTTGCTATTATTGAAACTGTATAACTACCGTTCATCCTGCCTAATTAATCTAATTCGTTTTGTGTTTTTTATAAAATATCAACTTTTTTCTCACTAAAAGAAGTAGTTTTAATTACTATCCCAATTGCACGTGGCAAACAGTAACACAACTTTTGTTTTAGGCTAATGATTCCTGATTTGCTTAACCTTCAAAATCAAACATGGTACTTCATTATAGATGACTCGGAGGTGAGAAAGAATACACATAATATACAGCAGGATACGTATTTTATTAAATACTCGTAGAGAAATACAAGTGTCCTACCAATTATGAACCACCTAAATGGTTAGCGATATCGATAGGCAGTTTCCGCTCAACGTTGCGAAGTGGGGGAGAGATCATCTTAATTAAAAATAAATTTTCTTTGAAATGATCGATTTTTTGAATTTCAGTGGGAGACAAGTTAAATCTAGATGAATCAATGGAAAACATGTCTCATTCTGGTCGTTAAAATTGGTGTTAGTGTGACCTCAGTGTCAAGACCATGGATTTCTGTACTGTAGTCTCTTATCCTTCACTGCCAACCCTTCCAGTCTCCCCTCTCCACGCAACAGTCTTGACGCTGCGAAGGCCACCTTCTCGGAAGGTGAGAGTTGCAAGGGCTGGTACATGAAATTTAATACTCAAATTACTATCACCATACCAACATATGGTATATCATTTTATTACTCTTTTCATTATCTATCCATTGCTAGTGAGAATATATATTTCCATTTAAAAATTCAAAGATGATTAAATTTCTTGGAAACAAAAAATATTGTATACAATTTCTCTGCGGCATGCTACTTGCCCCATGATTCCGGATTGTACAGCAAAAACTGCATTTCGATATCCTGAACCGTCTAGAAGTTATGGGGGTGGTCCATAGTTGGTAAGACACTAGTATTTCTCTACGACAATTAAATAAAAATACGTATACCTGCTGTATATTGTAATCGATGATGACATCCATTACACGCCACGTGGATTCCAGTCGGACTCCAGAGCTTCTCGACCAATCATATTCCTCGAATTTTCGGAATCCTGGGCAGAATGGCATTCTCTTTGCAATTCGTGCTTGTTTTGTACGCAAGTGTGATATCGCTCCTTGTACGTAACCTAGACATTTCTGTACCCTGTGTTTCTCGTAATATTTCATTGTTCATTCAACACAAAATTAATCTTGAAGCCAGCGATAATGACAATGAAATTTGTACTCCACTTGAAATTCAGGAAATAGCACATTCGAGAACTCTACTATTTCCAAAAAATTAAGGAAGTATTATGAACCATCATACACAAAAACTTGCAAAATACCTTACCAGCATCATCGTGTACTAGTACTCACGTCAATTTTGATGAGTCAATACAATCAGTGACATGTATTTCTAACTAAAGTCGTTTGATCATTAATTCTGTCAGATAATATCAGACTTATTATGGATCTTATATTACGACATTGATGTAGGTAGTTCTTAAACTTGAGTTTCAAATAAAACAAAATTTGCTCAAAACTATTCTGAAGGGTGTAGAGAAAGTGTAGTATTCTCACGCAATATTTACTCGAAATTAATCGCTCCCACATCACTCCTGTCAACTCGTGAATAATAGCCATCATGATGCGCTCGCACCATTCTTAAACCCTGGGTGAAACATATTGCTTTCCACGTTATAATCTTTAGAGTCTATTCACCCTAAATGTTACTAATTTTTCCATGTCAAAAAATTACAGAGAGTGTAGGTTGGTTTTCTGCTAGAGAATGAAAGCATAAATTGTCTGTCACGTCTTATAGAGTTGAGTGGGAAATATATTTATTCAAATTATAGTTCTCCATGATGTCGCGGCAGGACCAAATGTTCCTTCAGAAAGAAAATGATGGAGAAGAGCCCAAAACTACAACTGATATGCTCTTGAAAATATATTTTCTCTACGACTACAAATGAATGTATATATTTTTGCACGTTATCGGATGCAGTAATGACGATTCTATAAGCCGTGAAAGAATATTTTTCTCTAATCGATGATCACATTCGTCTTAGTTTATTATACACGACAGAAGGTTCTCGCAGACGTCCAAAGAAGGCTAAAGAACAGTTCTGAGCGATCTGCCGCGCCATACGACAGGTGAAACACGAAACAGTAAGCGAGGGTTACGGTATTTTTAGGGTCAGAGAACATTGAGTGTTCTGTAGCCGTTCTATAAGGTTAAGGCACTTATTTAGTATTTTTGAAACATCAATTTGAAAGTCGTAAAAAATAGTATACTCTTCTACTCGCGTGGAATGGAAAAAGAAGTATTGAAAACACTTGTCAATTTACATCAATACCTTGAGTAAGTATTGGGCTCACCGTCAACCAACAACGTTCTTCTGCGAAGGATCAAAAAACGGCCGAGGACAGGTGGGAGAAATAAAAAATATCCAATAAATTGACTATATTTCACAAAGTCTTAAAAACATTTCAATAAGATATAATTTTACTTCTGACTTTTCAGATAAGAAATTTTAATTTTTTTTTTAAAAGTCTTTACAATTTCTATCTTAATACATCTACAACAATAAAAACAACGTTCCATTTCTGCCTTTGAACAATGAACATTACGTAATCTTTTCGGTCACGGATACAATTCTATAGGGCAGTGAAATCAAAATAATAATTAAGAATTATTTGTTAAATAACTGCTTGCTGATGAAACCGTAGTGAAATGTTCGCTGATTACTATACGATGCAGCCATCGGTTAGTTCGGTTAGCTAGGGTCAGATGTCATTGATGTTCAGCAGCGGTGTCCTTTCGTCAGGTGTGTAGCCGGAGGGTCCGGGTTCGTCCTCGGATGGTGGCACGCTGAGGGGGAGTGGCCGCTGGCGTAGGCTGGGCCCCAGCGCACGGCGCAGCTCTGCGGCCGCCGCCTTCACCGCCGGCGCCGTCTCGGGCCGCGGCCAGCGCACCACCGGACGCGTGTCCAGCAGGAAGCGCAGCAGGCGCGGCAGGCGCCGGCGCTCCAGCGGCTCCAGCTCCAGCAGCACCAGGAACTCGCGGTCCTCGCTGAACAGCTTGTGCTGCGCCATCTCCAGCTCCCACTGGCACCACTGCAACCACCAGCGTCACAACAAGTTCTCCATAATGCCTTAGGCGTTGTTATCAATGACATGGAACAGACTGACCTTGCTGTCGATGAAGTGTTGAGTAAGGACGACGATGACCTTCCTGCTGTGCTCGATGGCGTCCACGATGTTGGTAACAATGTGGGTACCCAACCGAAAGTCTCTGTCGAAGAGGCACAGAACGTAGCTCTCTGGAGGTCGTTCCAGTGAAGGACACATCTTACTCAGCACCCACTTCCGGTTTTTACCACTGCGATCAAGCAATTAGAAGAATATAAAAAATGTGGTGTGATATTTCCATGACTGAAGTTTGTGAATTGTTATACTTTGAGAATGACATCACATACTTGGCAGAATAGCCAACGTTTTCTCCTTATTTTTCTAGATATTTATGGTAAATGGTGACACAATAATTTACGTCAAGGTTATTTAATTTTTATTCAGTAGTCAATGTTGATGCAAAAGTGAAAGATTATCCTTATTTTGCTAGTAATTTATCATCAATTCGAACTTTTACATCTTATTTGAAATTCTCATTTATTCTCAAAAAGAACAGCAAAAGAGCAGTTGGTCGAGAATGACGTGAATCGATAGTTATCGCCAATGATTGATTGATTAATTATTTCGTGTTTACGTGTGCATCAACTTCTATGGAGATTATTCTCATTATTTTTTTAAGTGTATTTTGCATTATCAGAAGATAAAACTTAAATAAACAATTCGAGCCAGTTTTCAGAAAATTTTGAAAATGTTTTTGAGGATTCATGTACATTAAGTTTAAAAATAAAATTTGCATGTCAAATTCAAGGGTCGGCGACATCAGTCGTATCTGTCGCGAAAAATCAATTTTGGTGAAAATCCTCAGAGTTGTAGTCGTTCGCAGGCGGACAGAGGACGTTTGGCCGTGATTCATTTTTTTAAGGGCCCTCCAAACGTATATTCTGACAATACGTGTTAGAGAAAGAACTACTTTTCTGCTGATAGAAATAAAATTCATCCACATTTTTGTTATCGCCCGGCAATAAGAGCTTTTCTGCCGAAAAATCGACCTTTGCCTGTTTAAGATTTGGCAGGTGATCTGCAAATGTACCTACCTGCAGTACCAAATGTCCTATTCCACTATTAGGGGACCTAATATTTGAGGTAATGTGAAATATTATCTTTTAGAGATAGATAGGTACCAGCTGGAAAGAAAGTGGGAGCAAAAGCGAATAGCTAACCCTGCTGAAAGAGAGTAGGAAAATAACTAGTTCGAGAAAGTTTATGTCATTCTATGACACCTTAGTAGTGTAATCTTTGTCGGTGGATTGCGGTCCTTCACACTTTTGAACTCTTGCCGCTGTTTTATAATCCACGAGGAGAGTTCCAAGAACGAATTTTCCTCAGATGTGCGTAAAGCTGTCCGTGATAACAGGGATGTTGGTCATCAAAATTATGAACTTGGCAATCTTCCTTGAGCTTGTTTTTCTTTGTTTCGCCTGATGACTGTATCACCGCGGAAGCGCAGAGCCTAGCCAATTGGTTGCTAAGTACGCCTGAATAAACGTTCCTCGCCCCCAAAGGCAAGTCTTCGTGCACATCCTGGTAGCTTAGAGGGAAGGAGGTGGGGGTTACTAGGATTTTCTGCTTAATCATTGAATAATGTGTGCGGATCGAATTTTTAGGATTTTAATTATCTTGTTGAAAATTACGTACCTTCTATTGACATACCTTCTTTTGGTAGGTTGAAATAAAAATTATGATAGAAGTTTTACAATTTTGAAACGGTTGAAGTATGTTTATTCATTCTTTGAATACTTTCAGTACAATGTTTATTTATTTCATCATTTTAAGAAGATGCTGTAAGATGTCTTTGATTCTATTGCATGTAGAATATGCAGTCTTAAGAACCAATACTAAACCATCATTACACCTTGGTTCTTTTCTGTGTAATTTTTGTCACTTGGAGTGATAGCAGATTTAGTCATATTATTAGCTTATGAATTAAAATTCGCCGAATATGTGTTCCAAAAAACAAGAGAACAATCTGAATCTATAAAATCTGTGTTAACTAACAGCATCTTTCAAATTCTCACTGTGCACTATGATGAAAAGTTTTTACCAGAATTCAATGTCAGAGAGTTTGCAGAAGAAATAATCCCAGTAGTTGTGTTATTTGGAGACAAAGAGTAGCTCATCGATGTGTCAAAATGACCAAACGCCTCTGCTAAAGAGCAAGCGAAAGGCTGTTTTATAGGAAAATTCTGCTGTGATACAATTGTCTCAAATACTGGTCATTTTAATAGCGGATGTGTTATATTCAGTTTTTCATCAGTCATATTCAATTTTTTCATACATTTTTTGCAGAATACGAAGAACAAAAATAATAGTGTTGCTGTGTGCATGTATGCAGGATCATTGACGGCTTTACCCGTTCGTGGAAATGAAACATTGATGATAAAATATTCATAGTAATTAGTGAAAAATGAAATTTATTCAATATATTGCATCCCAACTGAAGAACCCGGTGTTGTCTGGGTACTATTTTTCATCACAATCGTCTATCAAAGAAAAATAAAATAATTCATATATTGTGTATCCCGTCATGCTGCAATTATAGTTGCTACCAGCATGGTTTTTACAGGTCGCAGTAAACACATGTATCCTCCCAGCAAACTTACAATTACAATTTTGGCCTTCAGTTAATGCAACACTAGAGCAGTAACCAATATTTGACCTTAAGCTCAAGACGGAACGACTTAATGTTAACTTATTTGCACACAATTTCTCACCTGAATTAGTATTTTCAAATGAAAAAAAAATCTAAGAATTATGACTAAACATTAGGACCTTTCTTGTTGCTCTTATAAGGGACACTATAATGGGTATAGTACAACACTACACATGTACTATAGTGTATATACACGACTGTATGCCAATGTATGTGTATAGTATTGTGTCACTTACCTGTAACAAACGAAAGCATCATATGAAGCTTCACTGAGATTCCTGACCGTCTTCTTGGAAGTGGAACGAATCTTGGCCAGATGCACCAGGTAGGCGACCTCCGTGCGGTAATAGAAAATCACGCCGCCGATCACAGCGAACGCCGCCACACTTCCCAGGACTGACAGCGCCATGCCCAGCCACAGGCGACGCCGCGGAGTGAAACACAAGGCATCAAAATCCACCTCCTGGACGAACTGCCCCCTCATGTGAGCAGGTCGGAAGCAAGTCAGACGCGTGGATTCGTTTAAATTCAGAACTGTGATCTTGGTGGTACCTAACCATTCTTGTAAGACCTGCGACCGACAGTCCCCACAATCTATTCTGTTTCCACCAAGATCCACTTGTTCCAGAAAAGAAAAAGATTGCAGCATTGCACTCGAAAAGATGGAGATGAAGTTATTGGAAATATTTAAATTACTGACCCATGCGTTTGGTTTATACGAAGAACCGTTTTTGAGGAACGTTTCTCTCTCAAGGTTTAACTGGCTACATAATCTTTCAATAACAAATATATTTTCATCATCCCAACCCGTTATATTGTTTTGAGATAAGTCTAATAGATCCACATAACAAAAATCATATTTTAGATTTCTAAAATTAGATATTAAATTTGAACGCAAGCCAATAATTCGGAAATAATTGCTTGGTAGATGTGGAATTGCGGTCAAATTGCATGAATTCAACTGAACTGTATTGAGAGAAATACCCATTAACGCTTGCGAGTTATAGAAACTGAGGGGATTATTACTTAAATATATTTCAGACAAACGTGGTAGGCCTTCAAAAGCATTGTTTTCAAGGAATGACAACGAATTTTGCATGAGCTCCAGATGTTCTAGTTGAGGGAAATCTGTTAGTGCCGCGTTGAATGACTTCATCTTACAGCTGTTGAGATATAACTGGGTGAGAGATGGAAGTCTGGGAAATTGTCCACTCCAGTGTTCAATAACAGTGCCTGAAAGGTGTAGCGATTCCAAAGAAGTGACACGGTTAAATGTTTTTGGAACAAGAGAAAAGTTTTGCACCATCGATTCAAAATCAAAGGTTTTGATTTTTTTTAATTGTTTAAGTACCCTTGGAATTTCGTGAAACTGATTTTGACGAATAACTAAATCAGTTATGTGCTTCGTTTTCTTCAAATCATCTGAAATAAAGACGGAAAATATTAATAGATTTGCAAGAAAATGTTTCAAACTTATTGCCGAACCCTTATGAAAAATTTATTCATTATTAAATGTAAAAGATTTGCACTGAAAAATATTTTCGTTTTTCACAAATCTATTTGCGTATATGCGAAACTAGTAAAACACGTTTTACTAAAAGAAGGAGAAAAAACGGAGTGATAATTTTATTTTTATAAGATCAATGTGACACCAATCGTTTCCGAATAGCCCTGATGGTAAAAGCGAACAATGTTCCTTGGTACTCAATAAATAAGAAGGTTGGGTTGCATTAAAAATATTTGAATTCATATTAATTTTCAACCAATCTGACTACATCATTTATGTAACGGAAATGCTTCAGTGCAGCAAACTAAAGCAATAATAATAATAATAATAATAATAATAATAATAATAATAATAATAATAATAATAATAATAAAGACTCAATTACCACCTTCAGGGACGTAGAGATACCGATAGACAGAGAAGCTGGAAGGAGCAACACAATCCGACTGAAGTCGGAATGGACTAGACTAGGTCCAAAACACGAAGTAGAAGAACAATAACAAAATCTAGAAGAAGAATTGATAAACTAAGTTGGTCAATAGAGATTCCACTACATCTTTCGTGCTTGCGATGGTACATGGTAGGTCTCCCATTCCTACTTTTCTTCTCCCTACACCATCCATTTTCTCTCCCCTCCTCCCTCAATCGACTCTCTTCCTCTTTCTTGTTCTCACATACCCTTTCACTACCTACCCCTTTCTTTTCATCGTGTTCCCCTCCGACTTTCCACCTTCTCCTTCACCGCTTCACATTCCTTACACGCCCTCTTTGGACTTCCACTTCTATCCGCATACCCCCCCATTTCCTTGCCCTCAGAGCCTCATTACTTTCCTTCTCTCTCTCTCTCTCTCTCTCTCTCTCTCTCTCTCTCTCTCTCTCTCTTTCTCTCTCTCATACACAAGCACACACACACACACTTTTTGTCTTATCTTCCATGTCCGCTAGTCCGCTTCCATATTACTCCCTCTTCTTCAATTCTCCCGCAGTTTTTCATTCCCTTTACCTTTCCTATTTGATTTTCTTTGCTATCTTCACCATCTCATTTCTCTCGTAAACACTGTTGGTGTAATATAAACACTATTGTGTACTTCTCGTACATTATACTAAAG
>BOPP01000201.1:1838043-1852869 GCA_017312745.1 Gryllus bimaculatus
ATATATATATATATATATATATATATATACCGTATGGCTCACCTAAGATGTTCATATGATGATATATATAATGTTAGTGAAACTTAGCATCGAACAATGCAGAATGGTTTCCAATAATTACTGAACCTACCTTCAGAACGAACAAATGAAAGGAAAAGTGCAAATGGAGAACTACAGTAAGAGCACATATTCCGAGCGCAAATACTCCAATCAACATTAATCATTCCCTGCAAAGAACATTATTCTATAGGCGCGATCTGCCTCAGAAGAAAACGTCAGTCGTTACCTGTGGTAAGATCCGTCCGCGGACTTTGAATAATAATCAGTCTTTTCAACAGAGGCAAATGATCCAAGTGCGGTAGATGTCCTTTCTGGTCAGTCCCGAAGGAGCCGTTGAGGAAAAGATGTCTGACTGAGCTGCCTGATAGCCCTGGTAATGCCATTGGGTAATGATCGCCAAGTCTACCTGTCACTTTAACTGACTTCAGCAAGCCGAGCTCAGCGCTGTAAAGCGGCGAGGAAGTGTTCCAGAACAGGGGTTCATCCGGCGTAAAGGAAAACTGAGGCAGGGCTAACACATCAGCTCGAATCTTTAGTTCAAAAGTGGTGTTTGCATCTCTGAAACAAAACGGTTTTTGTTGCTTTTTTTCTAAGCAAAGAAATGACCTGTCAAACCAGGTGTACGAGATCTATTATCTGAGAGTTTCTAGTAACTGAAAATTAGTTTCTCATGTATTAAGCGCACGAAATGATGTTTTTTTAGGTAATTTCTGTTCGGCAATGTCTTTGAAAGCATTGAAATTTACAAAATAAGGACAGTCCTTATGGACACTTAACAGCAACCTTAAGACGATGTATAAATAAGTAAAATTTAAGAATTAGAAAAATGTTAAAAGGATAAGGATGGAAAAGAAGTAAGAGAAAATAAAATTACGGAGGATGAAATTTATCTTTTTAAACTTTGGAAGTAATTCTACGAGGAAAAAAAGGTTTACCAAGATTAAACTAGTGATGCTACAAAATGACACAGGCTTTCCATATTAGTTTTCTATTTCTTTTGGTCTCGGCTACCAACTCAGACTTGCTACACACTCTTTCCTGCTGTCATCTACGTATCGCCGCCCAAAATATATTTTTTTTACATTTTCTTAATTTTTCAGTTTTCCTAATTGTAGAACGTAAATATTATTTTAATATTATTAAAGAACAGTAATACCTCGTCCTAAATGACAAATTTCTTTGAAAAAGTTGAAGCCCTTTCTAAGAAACTGACGACTAAGCGTTACTGTAAATTCGAAATTTAATCTGTTTTTTACAGAAAATGTTTGATGTTTCGAAAACCTTAATTTGAAGTCACTTTAATTCCTTTAACTCGCAAATACAATAGTTTTTACAAATTGCTGGAAATGCGCAATGAACGGCGTCAGAGATCCTTCAAAAAATTACATTTGTCTAATTTTTTTAAAATCAAAACAATATCCCGAAATGAGCTTTACGTCATATTAAAGAGTGCAATTAGCACTATTCGTTCGAAATGTTTGAAGGTAGAAATTGGAGCTGTTTTTGAGAAAACGGCGATTGAGCATTTCTGAAAATGCCTTGAGTGTTGAGAGTTAACCTTGAGTTTTGAGAGTTAGCCGCAAAAATCGGACCATTTTTTAGGAAATTTTGAAAATGGCTGGAGGGGTTCATGTAAAGTACCTACAAATTTTGAAAAATGTTTTTTCAATCTTAAAGTTTTGACTCGAGCCAGATGGACGGAGCTTCTTCAATTTGGAAAAAATTCTACGCATGATTTAGGCGCTAGTAGTGTTCACAAATGGACGGACAGACAGACGGACCGACGTACAGACGAACGTTTTGAAATAACTAAGCGGGATGTTTAAAATGTATATCTTTTCGTCTTAAATGCCTTCAAAAAGCAGTGAAACTGAACTGTTCGAAGCATGGTGCCAAATTTGAATTAATTTGGCGGCCAATGAGCCAACACTATCTTCAACCTTGTAATTTTGAAATGTTAACTGTTTACAATTTTCTAAAATAGGAAGTTTGCCGAAAATGGTCACGTCATATTTTTTACAGTCTCTTGGTACATACGATGACAAAATGCATAGAAAAATTGGTGATGGTTTAGGGGAAATAATTGTTACAAATTGTAAATTTAATTGATAAAAATTAAAAATTTTCCTATATTTCGCACAAAATTACGAGAACACGGCTCAAATTTTCAAAAACATGTACCGAAATTTATTTTACGGCATGTTTTAAGATACATATGATATCAAGACGAATTTATATATGTCTCAAAAACAGAAGTTTTTCAAAGCATTTGGACAAAAAACGTAAACGGTGCCTTTTGTCCACCAAGTTGATCTATTAGGTACTTCATATAGTCTATGACACTGACGCTGACAATAATGTAAACAGACGTCACGTAAAAATCTTAATTAAAACTGTCGACTATAGGTGGTGGCAAAGAAACTTTCTTCAAAACATAATCCTTATTTTCGCTTTGCCCAGTTTAGCATAATGAGAGATCAACTAGACATATGCAGATAGTGAAGCTATTTTTATAGTCTAGAGAAAGGCATCAGTCAGAATCATCATCAGAAAAAGGATTAGTCAAACGATAACATCCTCAATTGATCGTTGGAAACATTGAAAAATCTCATCGAGATGATTTTATTTATCTTATTTTGTTACCACAATCAGAGCAATATACTTTTGTACTTTAAAAAGCTAAAATTCATTTACTAATTTTAAACTCCAATTTCTAACAATTAGGAAGAATAAATACTTTCGAAGTACTATTTACATTTACAATTATTATTTGAATTACAGAGAATTGACCTAATACGAGACAGCCACAGGTTGTACGTCAGGAAAAGTTACTAACTTACAAACACAACTGTTTTTCCGTCCCGTATATGAAAGCAGTCACGGCTCGTGGTTTTTTAAAATGGTGAAGGCTGCAATTGCATTGCATTGCATGCATTGTAGTATACATAATATTTTTCGATACAGGCATAAGGGAGTAGCGCTTCTACCACGTATTTGGAAAACTAGTCGATGCTCCTTACTACTCGCTCAGTTCCATACAAATGCTGTCTGGGGAGCATCTTCGGCGCATCCTTGAAGGCTGCAGCATTTGTCCGCCGGTAAGCCTGTGCAATGCATGCTTGACGTCACGCCTCGTCTTTTTGCTCAGGTATTATGGCGGAATGAAGTGGGAGCTTAACATTCTTCTCTTCCATGTCAAAAGCTTTAAAAGCGTTACGGCTGGGCGTTAACGAACTGACAAAAAATGTTGATGTGATTCTTACATAAAATAACTCAGAAATCTATTATTAAATTAATACTATTATTAAATTTCCTTTGGGGAGGCGATTTCTATAGAAGAGGCTCTGCCTTACAGCCCTTTATGAAGAGCCGCCCCTGTATCAAAGTATACCTCAAAGCAAAAATAAAACAAGTTCTGAAAGGTAATAATAACTCATGGCCTTTGCCGGCTCAACTCTCACGTAACTTCAACTCTTTCATAACCATTTCCCCGTTTTAACTGAACGAACATAAACTATTTATAAGGTTGACTATATCACGTGAACTGTAAATCTGACCACAAAACTATTGTAGGTTGAACAAAGGGCATTAATATGAAATTACAAAACACATTATATAATATAAAACCAATGACTGAAGTAACATATATTTATGTTCATTTAAAAGTCTTAAGTATTGAATCTTATCAATTCAATGTTTTTAATGCTTCAAAAATGGCTTTCCCAATGCCTGATAATATCGCTGGTAAACGTTAAGTGATTTGCGGCAATGAAACTTGTATGACAGCAAGCGGCAACAATTCAGGATATTTTTAATCTCTTTTTACAAGTTGAAGTTTTATTTTCACGTTATAATTTACGTCTTTTATATTTCATTAATATATTAAAAATCGACCGAATCCAACAGACAATAAGAGTTGTTTTTGATATGAACGGTAAAAGTGACATTTTATTTTGTAGGTAGGAGGATGCGAGACGTCGATAGGCAGAGTGGCGTAAACGTACGAGCAAAATAAAATCACCTTTCATACACTATATTGAGACAGCCTTTCTGACAATCATTTTAATTTGATTCAAGTAGATATATCACTACGTGATACATTTAAGGTCAGCAGTAGTTGATGCGGAAAGCTTTTTTCGTCTTTTGTTGCTTCACAGATATATATGACCGCTTAAGTATTGTTTCCCTTTTAGCACCAAAATTTGAATATTTGTTCGTGCTCTGAAGGAACAACTTTTGGTACTGCCTGCCTAAAAAATATTTTGTTTGCACCATTTAATCCCCTGTTTCATCAATAGGTTTACCTTTGGTTAATGTACAAAATAATATTTCATCGTGTCTGTTCTGTACCTTCACTGTCAGTAGAATTTGATCGATTTTCAGTTTATATTCATTTTTGTACACAAGAGAGGTAGGTGTCAGAAGATGAACACGGTAGAGGTGAAACAATGTTCTGACCACGAGAAAAGATGAGCTGAAAATTGATAGAGCTATTAACACGAAAAGAATTGTCACTAGAACAGAATACTGAAAGAAGAAAAGGGAAAGGTAATTGGTAATATATTAAAACAGACAAATTATGAAATTTTGTTTCTGAGTAATGGTTTTATAGTCATGATATCATGCAAATGGAACATAATCATTTTTATATCGATGGAAGGAAATATCTGATAAATTTCCTAAGTCTTTAACAGCCAACTAACGATGTATATTGATCCACTACCAATTAATTTTAATTTAATCTATTTTTAAACAGAACAAGAATGTTTCATTCAACATTTTTCATCAATAGAAAACAAAATATTAAATATATATCGGAACTGATAATAACATCTTTTTACCTTAGTGCTCCTCCATTCTTCATAGTTACAACTCCAACGTTCATTCGTTTGGCAAACTTAAATTTGTAGTGACTTTCATCATTTATTGTCTTTCCTTTTATATAGCCCCATTTGATGCATTGTGTGAAATCATTATTTGATGTTAGGGACGTTCTGTAAAGTGGCTTCACCAAGAACATTGTCTTTACTTTCCACAACACATGTCGTCTAGACTGATGCCTTATTGAGCAGATAAATATGTAATCCTTTACTCCCAAATGAAAATCGCAATCCATTTTTAGAGGAACAAGTATCGATCGCAATGTTTCCTCACACGTTAGGATTGGTACGTCCAATATGGCTGCCTTAGTAAAATAAGTAAAAAGAAATATCAAGAAACAATATGTATAACTAGATATTACGATCATTTTTCCAAAAATAGTTACGTCAATATTAACTGTAATTTCACGCATCCAGAAATGATCTTCAGTGGTACAAATTACACAGATATCACAAATCACTTCTAACGAGTTTTCCTTCAAGAAGACGATAACTACATACACGCTTTATGCAAAAAGATGTCTTGCACTCTTACGAACACTGAACGTTAACTGAATCTTTATCTCGATACAACCGCAAAATAATATCACTGCCCTCGCGGAAAGGGAAGCGTCATATCCGACATGTCCAACATGATACGCGATTTCTTTCCTGTTTCACACATGCTGTTGGACAGTAGACCTGCATAATGCACCCCGTGAGTTGAGATAGTAAATGGAGAAAAGCCGGCGACATTAGACAAACCTGCAACGCTATTTACATTAAGCTTGGAATATCAACATTGTCTTAATTTACGAATTATATTTTTTGTGGAAACTGGCTTACTTAAGGGTCATGAAATACAGATATTTATAATTATTAAGTGAGTTATAATTATAACTCACGCCGTAGGAGTCATTCAACGAGTGAGAGTAGCAACGTCTCAATAAAATAAATCCACGTACATTATTTTACAACTTTCAGCCAGATGAAATTAAACAATTAAGAGCGATACACAAGTTAAAGTGCCAAGTTAGAGTGCGTGTTTGAATACCATTAGAGAATATTCCCCCCATTAAAAATGAAACTTATTTATTTTAATAATGCTATTTAGTGCACTAGATAACATTTGTACTGCATTGATTAAATATATTCTTATAGACCCCACCTCCATAAGATTTTGTCCTTTTGCCTTTGGTCCACTGAACTAATGCTGACATGGCCTACTGTTTTACATATTGACATAATTGTAACTTCACCATCTGCTCATGATTTATTGCTCTTGAGGGTTTATTGAGAAATTTAGTATTTTTGTCAGCAGTAATAACAAAAAATTGTTTCTTATGTTTTGTGGAAGTGAGTCGATTCCTTCATGTGGAGCAAAATAAGGTATAGGAGCCAAAATCTATAGCTCATTTGCCAATTCAAAGGTTCTCTTATGCGAGAGCCAATATTTATTGTTAACAATGTTTTCCAAAAACGCGGTCCTATGTTCGAGTCTCGACAGTTTCTGTTACTAGCTACAGAGCTAGGTCACGTCCAGCCGCTGTCTGGAGAATTATAGAACCTGTAATCATTATTAGTTTCCCGTGGTGTCTCCGATCAGTATTAGGTGAATACCGGAGCAGTACACTAAGAACCAGGCCATGGATCGCGCGCGCTCTTTCCTGTCTCTTTCTTATACACACTTATATTGTAACGTCGTGTGTAGGGATCTACACCACAAGGAAACAGACACGAGTGAGTATATACAAGTTTATTTAACATACTGTTACATATTTACAACCCTCACTCTAAGCGGTTTGCCAGAGCTACCACTGCAGCCCTCTCTCCTACATGCGCCTTGCGCGAGCCTCTACGACAGCAGCAAGGCCGCGTCGTAGATTGGCACCTGGTGTGCCCCGCAGATTGACGATTGTGCCCGAATGTGTTTTGAAGAACACATCACCCTGTCCGAACTCGTCGAACAACCACGTGCCCTCGGCACTCCGCACCAGCCTGGCGGACACAAAGTTTTTGTGGTCTAGCCACGAGGAAACCGAAACGTTACCCACTCGCGCCGTCTCGCCACGGGTCTTATAGTCCAGTCACCTGACCTCTACGTCACTACTCCCACCGCGCGCGGTGGAAAGCCTTTCCCTGCGCTGCCTGTCCGCGGACCATTTCTGTCGGAAGGTCCTTCTTTGTTCCAGTCCTTTTAGATCCCCCAGCCCTCTACCTTGCACTCGGCTGCTGCCAAGCCGTGACGCTACAATATGCACTGCACTACCACACATGCCGGGAGACCGGTCGGGAGGGTAAAGCGTGGGAGTTCCCTGGTCGGGGAAACCCCGTTATCTGACGGTGGGGCGGCACCAGACATCACCATTCACGGGGGAAAGATCGCCGCCACCTTCCGAGGAGAAACATGTACAACACTTACGGGACTAACAGCCGCGCTGTAATTAGCAATTGACGCGTCTGGAATTCCGAATCAATCAATCCATCCAAAACTGCTACCTGACTCCTTTATCCACAATTCAGCTTAATGTACTAAAAGTGTAACTTCACTATGCACTCGTTTTGTTGAACTCTCCTTTTGCTTGTAGTGGTAGAAGTAGAGATAAGGGCGAGTTGCTATATTGTTAGCAATGCAGAAAAATCAAACCTGCAGTTGCTATTGCAAACCGTTGCAAATACGACTTCTATAACTCGGAAACGAAAATGTCTAGTTTTTCAAATGTTGCTAACCTCATGTTTTTTAAATTTTATTTTTATTTATTTATTTTTAAATTTTACTCATCTTTCAACTATTTATAGTAAAAAAATGGGAAGGGATTCTGAAACTCAAGAAAACGTGCGCATATGATCTTCCCCCCATACGTCACAGCTAGTTTTTACTGTTTGTTTTTTGACTAAATAAATCTAAATCTAAATCTTCGATCAAAGGACTTGCCAGTCAATACATCCAAAGGAATCACCAATCAATCAATCCATCCAAAATAGCTTCTTGTCTCCTGTTGGCACATTGACTGCCAAAGTACTTCAAATTTGGCGCTTTGTTTTTTAATAGGTCACTTTTGATGTTCTTTGAGGGCGTTTTAGAGGAAAGGATCATACATTCAAACTTGGAGCTTTGGAGATTTTACTTAAAAAAGCCGCGCGAATTTCTTCCCTGTTGACCAAATACTCACTTATTTCGTACAAAGTTCCTTGACGTAGATTTTCAACTGCTTCCTGTTAGTTCGGAGCGTTACTGAAAGATCGCATCAGCTCCTGGGTAGTTCCTCGTTTGAACCATGGTTATCATTGTCAGAATTCTGAGAATGCCCAGATTTCCAGTTTAAAGCCACAAACTAACATTATCATCCGAGGCGAAGTGCAGAAAGATTAGTAAAAACGCTTCGTTAGTGTTGGACGCTTTCAAGGTTTGATTCAGGGTATGTCAGGCACTTGGATGCAGTCGTAACATGAAGTAAAAACGACGAAATTTGTAAAGAAACGTTTTATTTCGTCTGGAGAGAGGTAACTGTGACAAACTCTTCAATACTCGTTAATTCTTTCTCCAAGTAACAATCCTTGTCAGTTGTGTGTCGTCTCTTTTCCAGAACACTCTTGTCTGAAAAAAACTACTGATGGAAGAGGCGATGTTTCGTTGCAGCTTCTACTAATTGCTCTCCCAACTTATTCTACTAGTATTTCTCAGCCCCAACATCTCCTTTATTCACAATTCATCTTAATGTACTAAAAGTGTAACTTCACTATGGACTCATTCTGTTGAACTCTCGTTTTGCCAGTTATGCTAGGAGTAGAGCTGGGGAATGTTGGTTTATATTTTCTAAGAAATAGTGTATTAACATGTAGTTTGATTACCGATGGAAATAAGGTTTCTATAACTCAGGAGCGAAAATTTCAAGTTTAGAAATGTAGTTAACTGCGCTTCGTTGGGACATTTATTCATCATTCAACCATGTCTAGTAAAAGGTTGAAGGTATGAATTCTGGAGCTCATGGAAAGGCCTGCAGATTGTATTTCTCCGTTTGTCAATTACAATTTTTATTTTGTATGGAACGTTTTGACGAAAATAAGTAAAATTAAATTAAATCACATTTCACCTGTTGTTTTTATTAAAATTTAAATGCATTTTAAACGAATTATTAGGAACATAATTAAAAATTAATTCTTAAGAATATAGTCCAGATAAAAAAATTAGTTAAGATAATTAAGACAAATATTTCATTGTGTATATAATGAAATGTCTACTATTCATTGATTCTTGCACTTTTATCATCAAGAAAATCTAAAAATCATTTTATTCAGGTATTATGATTGGCTGTATTAATTTAATTAATATTGTGTAATTCTTATGAACGTACGAAATGAAAAAATATATGTTTGCTTTCAAATGCCACTAAATTCTGCTACGCCTACTACGCACATATCCTATTCTACATATAAAGATGGTAAAAAATGCATTAAAATTTACGATGAACAACATAATCAAACATAATAGAGCATATTAGTTGAAATAGAAACAAACAAACCATAGATTAAGATCTCATGAAACATTTGTTCAAGCATTATGAACATTGCATTCAATGGTTCTGTTTTAAAGTTCTAAATAAAGGTAATACGCTTCTAACCTTTTCGTTTGGGCACAATTTACTATTGCTTACCCTATTGAGTGTCTACTACATTAAGACAGCATTTTAATGGATGGCGCTTGGACTTGAATCGTAGGTGTCGCTGACAGCGTCTCTTCTTTTTCAAAGACAACCGTCGGAAACCTGATATTCCACGTCACGTTTGAATAAATATGTTTGATTGAACGAAATTTGGCCTCCTATTCTCAGCGAAAAGGATTAATGTATTGTCAAGAATGCAATTCAGATGTGATGAAACTACGAATTTGGTTACATAATGCCGAGAGGTAGTTCTCCATCATCCGCTGTGGAGGCGGAGGGCCCGGGTTCTTCCCCGGTTGGAGGGTCCGCGAGGAGGGTCTGGCGGAGGCTGGGCCCCAGCACCGCGCGCAGCTCTGCGGCCGCCGCCATCACCGCCGGCGCCGTCTCGGGCCGCGGCCAGCGCACCACCGGACGCGTGTCCAGCAGGAAGCGCAGCAGGCGCGGCAGGCGCCGGCGCTCCAGCGGCTCCAGCTCCAGCAGCACCAGGAACTCGCGGTCCTCGCTGAACAGCTTGTGCTGTGCCATCTCCAGCTCCCACTGGCACCACTGCAACCACCAGCGTCACAACAAGCTCTCCATAACGCCTTAGGCGTTGTTATCTGCGACATGGAACAGACTGACCTTGCTATCGATGAAGTGTTGAGTGAGGACGACGATGACCTTCCTGCTGTGCTCGATGGCGTCGACGATGTTGGTGACAATGTGGGTACCCAATCGGAAGTCTCTGTCGAAGAGGCACAAAGAGTAGTACTCTGGTCGGCGCTCCATGAGTGGCACGAGGCGACGGTTCACCCACTTCCGGTTCTTCCCACTGTAGTAAATAAGATCATAAGAAGCTTTCTCGGCATACGGTTCTCTTAACATTTCACTTGATTAAATTATCACATGATATATATTCAGCAGTAATGTCTCAAATATTTTCGTGGGAACACGGTGAAGTACGATACATTTTTGGAGTAATCAGAGGCGAATGTTCAATGGATTGTGTGTGTGGCCGGGGGGGGGGTCGCATCCATACGTTTTTCAACTCCATTGAAATTAAAAATGATGGATGTTGAAAGAGGTATTGCAGAGCAAAGAGGTGGGAGCGGGATCTTGGGTTAGAAATTGCTTGTGTTTATAATTACAATGACCAGTTCTTATTATGATATTATCATTTGTTCTTTTTCAGAAAAGTCTTAGCAAGTTTTCAAGGAGGATATTTTACAGTTTTTTGTGCAAATTGCTAGATTTCAAAGTTCTTCAGTGTTTGTTCCATCTCTTCTACGTTCCCTTTGAGTAGATACGGTCTATAATGCGGTCTATAAGTACGATCTATAGCACATATAGATCGGTCTATATGTGCGAAGATGCTAACTACCTATTTCTGGAGTTGTCATCTCTTCTCAAGTCATTATATCATTTTCAGGCATCACTTTATAATTTTGGAGCCAGGCATTACTACGTCTTGTTAGATTATATGTCCCAGTACAGTTCATGAATGTTGTCTACCACTGTTGCACTCGAACCACCATTCCTGATATTATTAATTGCTTCAGTAGATATGGAGAAGACAACGATTTTTCTGCCGTTAAAATTCTTTGCAACTTTAAAATCTGTTAATATGAAGCAAAGTTCCGCGGAAGTGAGGCAGTCTATTTTTTAAATGTATTTGCTTTCAGATGTACAGCCTCTTTCGCAACGGGTTTGAATACATTAGATGCAGAGTTAATGAGTTGAGTTACATTTTAAATCCATTATTTCTTTAGGATTATTTCGAGGAGTTATCTGTGCGATGGGTTTAGGGTGGGCTTAAAAAAAGTATGGGTAGTTTCCTGCGGATGCGTATCTGTTTGGTGTTTGTTTCCTTAATTGGAAGTGGAGTGCTAATGGGATTGAAGAAACTTTGTAGTAAAATTTGAGAGCGGATGGGGAGTAGTATGCCGAGCTCTTGATGAAGGAGATCATTGTGTATGAACCAAGGTGCTTTGGTCATGGTACTTAGGAAACGATTTTGAAATGTCTAATGTCTAAGAATATGCGATTTGACTGCTGAGCCCCAAATAGAACGTATGTTAGCATTAGTCTGATCATAAAGATGGATACCGGTTTGAATTTGGAGGGGAGAAGATCGACGTAGTATTCGGAGGAATTTCCTGCGATATATCTAAATAAGAAAGCCACATCGTATCATCACTGTTGAGCAGATGATCTGTCGCGCGGCGTATCAGACTCAAAACTTCAAATACAGACCCATAAAACGGTATTTGTTTCATCGCCTTATATCAATGGAATAGGAGATACAGATCTTTGAACAATAAAATTTATCTCGTTCACCCCAGTTTATCTTACGTGAAAGAATCAAGAATATCTTATGGTATTTTAACAGCAAAAAACAATTTAAAAATAATAATAACGTAGCGACGGCGGTGGTTGCGGCCGGTGGTGCGTATTGATGCCGGCACACCTCATTGACAAAGCAACAATGAACGCTGGATTCGTTTGGCACTTTCTTTTCACCATACAGCAAATCAAGCAGCACCAAATAGTTTTTATGTGTGAAAAACATTTTAAGATAAATTAATTGGAGAAATTACTGTTTGTGAAAAACAGTACAACTATCACAAATTATGATTTTTTTTAATATTTTTAATGGAAAACTTTCTATACTATGATGCCCATATGGTGAAAGGAGCCAAATTGTCTAGTTTTTTTAAAAAACGTATTGAAAAAATTGTATTTAAAGACTAATAAATTTTAATAAGCTTTTTTTCGATCCTGAAAAATACCTTTTAGCACATATATACGTCTCAGAAACGCTCCTCATTAACAATACATGCACGCACACATATATTACACATTGTGCAAAGGTAATATTCTCTTACCTGTAGCATACGAATGCGTCGAAGCAGGCATTTGTTTCAGTCTGTGTTTTTCTTGTCGCCTTTGCCCGAATTTTCGCAAGGTGCGCCAAATACACCACTTCCGTTCGATAGTAGAAAATGGCACCCCCGATGGCAATGAAGGCAATCACACCAGCAATGGGTGCACCAATCCCCAACCACAGGTAGCGACGAGGGATGAAGCATACTTCAGCGAAGTTCACATCCTGTATTGGTCGACCTTTAAGCTCCGGAGGTTGGTAGCAAGTCAGTGGTGTGCTTTGACCCACGTTTTTTACTCTTGGTTTGGGGTTAACTAACCACTGTTGCAAGAGGGATGTTTTGCATTCGCCACAGTTAACCATGTTTCCTCCAAGATCTACTTCTTTTAAAACGGACAGGGAAGCTAGCATTGCTGGAGAAAATTCTGTGATAGAATTGTGCGATAGATTTACTCGAAAAACCCAAGGGCTCGGGTTTGAGAATGCAGCAATCTGTGGTTTTTCCTCCCTTGTTTCTGTCGTAAATATATTTGTATTGTCCCACCCCGAAATTCTGTTGTTCGATAAGTCTAAATAACTAACAATATAGACTTGATTTCCTAAATTTATTACATTTTTTATTAAGTTTTGGGACAAGTCAATCACATTATAAGAATTGTATGAAAACATTGGCCAACTATTAATTTTATTTCCTTTCAGGAAAACTTCACTTAAATCTCGGAGAGGAAGCAGGATTTTAGAGGGGAGTTGAATAAATGAATTATATGATAGGTCTAGTATCCTTAGAAATGGAACATCAATAAATACACTGGCCGACAGGGACGACAATAAATTTTCGCTTAAATACAATTCTACTAACCCCGATTTAAGTCTGAAATCTTGTGAACCTTGATGGTTGAAGCGATGCTTGACTGCACTGATCTTCCTCATCTTGCATCGATTTAGTCTGAGCTCACTCACAACAGGAAAATCAGACATTGTGCATTGTTCGATAAGACTTCCTGATAATGACAGATAAGTCAAATGCTCCAGTCCATTCAACGCTTCTGTCGAGAGAGAGAAGTTTTTCATAGTTGATTCAAATGTCACTTTTACTAAATCTCTCATTTCCCCAATAAATTTCGGTATTTTCTCGAACTTGTTTTTTAAAAGTTTCAGATTTCGTATGTTCATAGTATTCGTAAAATTCTCTAGAAACAAAGAAATTCAGTGAAACAAATTAAAAGGGATCTGATAATAAAGACATAAGTAAATAAACAAGTACATATCTTTGTAGGTACACTCAAACCACTTTTCACTCAGCTCCCTTTTTTGAACTAGATTCGGATCACCTGCCTACGATCATCTCAACTCAACAAATTACGCCCCCACACACTCCAACTCTCACACTTAACACACAAAACATCAACTGGAAAAAATTTAAGAACATAATTCAAAAAAAAAGTAACTATTGTATGCTCTTTTTTTTTGAAATGCCGTGTGTATGGTGTGCCGTGATTCTAATAATTGATGAAGTTGAAAACTTTATTATGAAGCCAAATTCGTGCATGGATTTTGAGTTTTATTCAGATGGAATTATAGTCTTTAAGGATAGTTTTCTAAGGTTTAGATGGCTAATGGGTCTGTAGTTTTCAGTTCTGGAACGATTTTTGAAAGGCTTGGGGATGGGTATTACATTGAATTTTCCCAAATAAGGGGATGTAACAGTCTAATTATTGAATTGTAAATATCGTGATATATCTATTGTGGGTTTAGGTAGTTTTTTAAGATTTGTTTACTTATTTTGTTCGTGTCCAGGGGCTTTTTTATTGGCAAATGGCTCTTAATTATAATCGATTCATTTGGGAATGATAGGTTTGATTTTGTGTGGTACGTTATAGTTGGGGGCTGATCTATATTCGAGTATGTTTTGATTGCGTGGGTGAGTTGGGTCGATTGGGAGATAAATATTGTTAAGCAAATGATCGGTAATGCTTCGACCATTCATAATGAAGCAGATTTCTTTTTTTTTTTTTTTTTTTTTTGGCCCGTTGGAGTTGGATAATGGGTATTATCTGTTTCTTGTCAAGATATTTTGTAATTCCAAAACTGTTTTTTATTTTGCTGAGGGATGGATTAAGTTATTGTAGTTTTATGCTTTTTTACGAATGGTTGGACAGTAAAATTTAACCTGTTCTTAAGCTGTGGTTTCTATGAATGCCCAACAAGTCTCTTGTTTGGTTTCTAGGTTAATATTGTGAGAATGTTTTCTAAGTTTTTATGAAATGTTTTAGCTGTGGCGGGGCTGACATTATTATTAAGAATGTGATTGTGTAATTATCATTTGTTTAAGAAGCTATAGCTTGTCTATTTCTACGGATTTTAATATTTATGTCGATTG
>BOPP01000201.1:1853416-1879252 GCA_017312745.1 Gryllus bimaculatus
TGTGTAGTTAGATTTAGTTGTAAGATTAGCATTTAAGTTAAATATAAGTCATAAAAAATACATACGATTTAGTATAAATAATACTGAACTATGTATATTCGTTCACTAATAAAGATATATTATTTAAAAAAATGTCTTTGTAGGTGGCGAGATACAGGCTATTAGGCCTGCTTTTCCACCTGGCCACTTTCATAATTTTAATATAGTAGTACATAATAAATATGAGGCCATTCAAAAAAAAAATTACGCAATTAGGGGAAATTTTTCTCACACACAGAAAGTTTCTCTCATAGCGTAAGTTATAAAAAATATTTTATTAAACACAGGGTTACTTTAAAAGGTATGTTATGAATATTGTTTATTACAATGATTCAAGAAAAGTTCATGTCGGAATTTTTAGAAATGCACCAGTTGTTGTCATTAAGTGTTCAAAACTAAGTGTGAAGAACATTAATAGATAATATAAAGAAGCTAGCGGCCAGATCTACTTTCTCTTATACGTATATACGGAGTTATATAGGCAGTTAAGAGAAAGTTATGTAGTTTTGAAAAACATTCATTAAAAATTGTGGGTACTTTACATGACCCCTTGAGACATTTTAAAAGTTTTCTCAAAAACTTTTCCAACTTTATCCTTTAAATTGTTTGAAATCAGTAAAATACACGTATAAATTCCGTGGGGGTAGCAGATATCTTGTGCTAATCCATAATTTGGTAAAGGAAATAATCGTCCACAAAAAGATTAATAATTTTATTATTACCGAGAGTTACTTTCGGGAAACACTTTTCCCATCTTCAGTGGCTCTCCAGCAAAGAGAAGAAAATTGAAACATTAACATAAGTTGAACAAAAAGAAGTATAGTGAATTTTGTGAGAAAAACAAATAAACAAAATTGAAAATACTTACTTCCCAAGCAACGTGGATCACTCATACATATTCACAACATGGTCGGAAAATATGAAAACTGCAAAACATGCTGGGTACAGTTAGGGGACAACAATTGTTTGGGGTGGAAGAAGAGGAAGCCTACCAATTGTGGGAGAGCGGTGGGGGAACCAGGTGTAAAAATTATTTTAAATAAAGTTTTTCCTCAACATTGCCCTGTAGAATCGAAAAAAAATATTTGCATCCCCTACATTGGTCCAGTATTTAAACGTACAGGTCAATGCTTTACCAAACACAATATTTCAGTAGCCAACAAAACTTTAAACTCCCTCCAATCTTTATTCCCTAGTTCTAAATCACATATCCCCCATTGAAAAAAGTGGCATTTATCACCTAACTTGTAATAACTGTAATTCAGCATTTGTAGACCAAATAGGAAGAACATTTACAGTTAGAATTAATGAGCATATTAGATGTTGGAAAGAAAATTTAGACACTTCCACTTTTGCCAATCATTTGATTCAATTTAACCATTGCTTTGATTGTAATTATAATTTAAAATCCTTCACTTGGTCAACAAAAGCACAAAAATTAACATTTTGGAGAACTTGGAAATTCTAAAACTTTTCATAAATACTAATTTTTCTATCTTGAATGAAGTCAAATTTAAATCTGTTTAGGACTACCCCTTCTAGGCTTCTGGTCCCCCTCTCTCACAATAGGTAGGCTTCCTCTTCTTCAATTCCAAAAGATTTTCTGCCACCTCAATGGCTGGGATGGCTCAATGTAGCAGCGAAACTGGACAAAAAACCTGATCAAGATGGGGGTCAATACACGAGACATCAACAATGGGAAATCTAAAGGAATAATATGGCGAGTCAAAAATGATAAGAATGTAAGGGAAAGGCAGTGTGACGAATAGATAGGAAAATAGTGAAATTTTTGGCGATAATAATATCAAATGGATCCGTGAGAAATTTTCGTGAGTATTATTTAAATTACGTAAAAGAACACAATAATCAGTAGTCATGGAATAACTAAATAAGATTCTTAGACGGGATGAGCCAAACAGAAATAATGGTGCCCATCTGTTCTCTGAGACAGTGATACTCAGGGGCTAAAATTAGTTGGATTGTTGACGATACAAATGTGGTAAGTTGGAAAACGATAAATCTAGTGTGGAGAAGAAAGCAATGCAATGGTGTAATCCGACTATGCTGAAATGGAATTTAAAATGTACGTGAAAGTCGACGATCAAGAAGGCAGTGAGCTCAAAAGTAATAAAAGGAAAGTAATAAAAAAGAGGAGATATAAACACAAGTATTGTAAGTAGATCATGCATTGTAGATTTTAATAATCATTCAATTAAGATAATAAGGTCTAAATTACCATGCATGCACGGGAGGAGAAAATGGGAATATTTAATGCATAACAGGATTATTATTGTAATTGTTTTGCGGTGATTATTTTTCTGTGTGTGTGTGTTTAAAGCAGAAGAGTAATATATTATAATATTTAATTTATTTTAAAAAATAGCTATTATAATTTAGGGTAATATTAAGGAAAATTCCCAAACTCAAAATAAATATTTCTTTCGTCAATTTTCGTAACCGCTATTCCGTATGACGATCCTTATAACCCAAAACATATTTGTCAAGAAGTATAGACCTCGTATTATAAACAGGGTTAATGGGGTATATAAACAGGGGTAATAATTATTTAAGGAAATAAGTAGATAAAATATAGAAGGATAAATGTTAGGTTTTTGATGGTAAATAATTGCACAAGTAGTACGAGGAAAATCCGTCAGGATACTATCTGAACTATTGGTGCTACAACAGCACGTTAATTCCTGCACTTAGTAACGGTTACGTAATATTATAATTATCAATACAATTATCAAATATTTCGTAGAACATAATAATCTACTTCCGTCGCAATTGAAATCGATCGGTCAGGTGCAGTTAATTTCTCGTTATGAATAATTTGTAATATTTTATTCACTTGATGTAGAAAATCGAAAATTTAAATGTTTGAAATTAGAGCATATTTTGTTAATCCATTTGTCAATACAAAAAATGATGCTATCTCTTTTACCTAAATGTATCAAATCTCGAAAACACTTTTAACGTTTACGAATACTTCATTCGCTCTGTGATGCAGCCGAACAGTCTAGTAAAATAAAGAGAATGAGCAGAAATGTATGAATTAAATATATATAGTGAGGCATTTAGTACACAGCGAAAAATAATTTAGCTGAATAAGGAGGTGAAATGTGTCCCAAACCTAAATCAAAAATCACGAATATCTTATGAAAGGAAACCGAGGACACCATTTATTCAAAATAGTTGGAGAAGTTTTTGAGCAAATTTTGAATACGCTGAGACTTCATGTAAAATACCTCTAAAATCAAAATATCTGTTTCAAACCCGCAGGTCTCAGGTTTCGGACCGTAGGAGGAATATCAATTTTGAATATATGTGAAAGTTTCAGGGATACCGTTTTTCACTGACAGTCAGACATACAGACACACAGGCTTTTTCGGCTTTCGCGGCCGGAATCAATACATACTTGGCTATCCGAAAAAAGCCGCGTCAGGGTGCTGCCGTTTCGGCCATTTTGTTGTGGCCTTCGTAAGAGCAGTATGCTCATCCCGGGTAGCCAAGAATGTATTGACTCCGGCCGCGGAAGCCTACGAACGCACACATTCGTTTTGTGGGTATATATTTTCATTATCAATGCTATCTTCATTATACCATTTAGTCACCGGTGTATATTCGGCGTTCGACCCCTTTGATTATAATGAGGGGTGGATATAACCCCGTTGGGAAGCACTGGACTAAAAAAGGAAATACCTTGCAAACGTCCCCAATCGTGCTGTTTGATGATTGTCCCAAAGTACGCAAACCAGAGGCAATTATCTAAAATGAGAGCAAGGTACCTCTCTGGTCTGTTCCGAAGGAACCATGACAAAAATTTTGCCAAAGAAAGAGCCAGAAGAGACCTTGCGTAGAACAAATGGGTAGTTGATAAGAAGTGAACCCGTCAGGTCACAGCCCACAAGCCCACGCCAAATGTCAGCCGCGAACAGCGGTGAGAGATGTTCCAGAACTCAGTTCGTCGGGGTCGTGCAAGGAGAACGCGGGAGAGCCAACACGTCTTCTCTTCAGCTTCACTTCCAAGGAAACAGTTTCTTCCCGCTGCGAAACAAATATTTCATGATGCTGATGATTCGCAACATCATGTGCTTATATAGGCGCAGGGAAACAATTGATTGCTTGTGAATCAGCTAACAATCTGATATAATTTCTGTGCTTGCACTGGAATAACTAACAACTAGTTCTACGCAATGGCTTGAAATGCAGTCATTCATAACTATGTTTAAAGGAAGCCAAAATATTGTCAATATGTAGTTTTTATTACAGAAATGGAAATAAAGGAATTCACAAGTCAACTATGGGTTGAAAGGTAAATATTTTAAAAATATAATACTTATGATACCCAAAAGTAAAATTTTCGTTTAGTTATAGATAATGTTTGCGACACAAAGAGCGATAGGGTCGGTGTGCAATCTAGGAGTAAATAAAATCACTTCCACCACGAGTGTCATTCACTATTTTTAACAGCCTTCCTGACGTTCATTTATTTTGATCGAGTATACAAAATCAATTTACCATCAGAAAAAAAATGTTTTTTTTTTGCCATTCACAGATTTGAATCGACAACCTGCGCAACGTTCTTTACTTTCAATACTCTGGTGCTTCCCTTAAAGAGGCCGCTTTAACAAGTGTCTATCTAAAAATTAGAGAAACGTATAGACGCATTACAATTGTTGATAAAGTATAACACAGTTATGTTTTAGAAAAGTTGGGCATGCATTTAAATATTTCCCTGTGAGGAACCAGTAAAGTGTATTGTCATAGTAGTAACTGACGAAAAAACAATGTTTTACAGTTACGCTCTGAATAGAAACGAAATGCAAATACAAAGAGGAAAGAACAAATGAAAGAAAGCAGAAAGAATGAACGAGAAAAAAATTATTATTGTCCGCAAGAAACAGAAATAGGTTGAGAGGAAGCCATTTGTGTTGGGCTCCAGGAGAATGCCTATGAGCGCTCCAGAGACGAACGCTGAAGTAGAACGCCAATGCGCGTAGTGGACATTTATGCTTTTAAAAATCTTGAAAAACACATTTGCGTGGGACTTAACTTCTAAATCTGTAAAGGCGAACAGTATTCAAATGAGTAACTAATTAATATTTAAATGTTTTTTTCAACAAGCTGCCAAAATATTTACCGCATTTATTCGTAAATTTGTACATAGAGCAAGTTACCAACTGCAAGTGGCAATAAAAGGGTCTTTTAACTAACGAATGATTACGACGATGATGATAGCCATTTCATCAGTCAAGAGGGCAGACTAGAATAAACAACCAAAAAGTGCGAAGAAGCCATTGTTATAAGTTTATAGAAAGAACGTTAATTTCGTCTTCATAAAGGAACATAGAAATCCAGAAAATATTAAAGCCTTAACTAACCCATTCAATTGCCTTTTTCATTTCGTGATAATTTTTCTTTGTGGACAAATATAGTCAATTCTTTTGTAAATATGAAAACAATTTACATAGTTATAGAGTGTTTATATGTTTGTAAAATGCAATTTTATATATAATCACTCTAAAATTATATTTAGATGACTCCAACTGCGTCTAAATGTAAAAAGCCTGTTGTGTGCATGCGTATACTGAGTAATTATCGGCACTATCAATGTGTAGGTGTAATAAAAAATAATCAGACATTAACAATGTCTGTTAAATAACTCTTATACCAAACAGTAAAATAAAACATGTCTTACTTGTGTTTGCAGCTACGTTTTAAAATTCCAATGTATGAACGTGTCCAAGGCGTGATGAACTCGAAGGCGTAGAGGTTTTCGAGACGATCCGTTTTCCCGGACCAAACTAATATCGAAACGCATTGCCAATCGCTGCCAAAATCTGAATTGGGTACCTCTAAAAGCATCTCTTGCTTCCACAAAAATCCTCTTTTAGAGCGATACGTTTTCGTGCAGGTCAGTGTAATACCATATCCATTAAAAGATTCACGATGGCTACAATTATGGGAAGCTTGAGTACGAGGAGCCAATACAGTCTCCTTGCAAATTTGATTAGGTACGTAACTCAGTGTAAAATGTAGATAATGAGTACTACTTAGAATAACCAAGAAATTTCCAATGTAGCGGAATGTGACTGAAAACATGTTAAATTCAGATGGTTCTCTTGGTAGGGTGTAGATTTTATATGAATTCTCCCTATTTTCTTTCACTTAATACACTCGAAATAATTTTCATTTCGACATAAGTGACAAGCCAAGCTCATTTGATGCGGCTAGAAAATATAACAAATTCATTTGATGAGTATAGCAATAACTATGAATGTCAATGAAACAAAATACCACGCCACTCAATTGCCAGAATTTCGGATCCAAGTCAACTAGAAAGGATTCGTTCTCTGCAAATCAATATGTACACAAATAATTCCGAAAAAATCACAAGCATTTGATGCCCATTTAAAACAAATCCCAGTAACACTGGAGGATAGAAAATTCACACACTAACACATTCTGGTATGCTGGCTACTGGTGAACAAATGCGTCGTGTTCTTTATGTTTCATGGCGTTTTATCTGAAATGCGGTTCTACTTATCTTTTTCCTGTTTGCAATGCGGAACTATTTTACCTACCCTTTACTAATAACCATTACACTGGCGTGTTTGGAACAGCGCGCTTTTCTTTCTTATCTCTAAAACAGCACATTTTACATGGATTCAGATATTTTTCTTAAAAAAATGGTACCTAATGCTATGTTTCCTTCAAATTGGTATATCACTTTAAAATAGATATCACCTATCGGTAAGAATAGTGAGAAGACTCCAAATTCACTTCTTTATTGGACTCAAAAACATTTCTTCTTTCATGAGTAGTGGATTAGTTTACTGAATGTTTAAGTTCCCACTAGATTGCTTTGCGAGGTTCATCAGTTCACTGGATTGAAAAGGTTCTCAGTTCCATGAGTACTGGATTGAATATAAGATGTTGAAGTTTACATAAGCAGTAAAATGTCTCAATTTGAGATGATATCCGTATAAAATTAAAGACGAGGAATCCATGATAACTTATGTTTTTACCGAGAAAAAAAGTATTTCTCGATAGTGGTTGACCGGCAGTGAGTTGGACAAACATAAGTAACTTTTAGAAGATTAAGATATTACACCAGCCTAATATAAATATTACAGAATTAATACCTTAGCACTGTAGCTAACGCCCATAGGTTTGCTTCCAAGACCTCCACTAGGAATCGGTATCCCCACATATCACTTACCTGACCTTTGTAAACCATCTTAAACCAAATCCACTCCTTTGAACTGTTCACACTCCGGAAAATACTTAACCATCAAATCAGAATTAAGAACAAATATCCCTATTACTCATTCCTAATCAAATTCTCTGAATTAAAAATGTATTAAAGGATCCATACTGGAATTATTTCCCATTGTAATAAGTTACGTTAGTCTAAAATAGGAGAGGTAAGTTAGCAAATAAGCAATATATATGTGAAGTTTAATCTAAGCATCAATAAACATAATCCAATAAAAAACTAACATAATGACAATTAATTCGGAGTTCTCAAGATCTTGAGATGTATTGTAATTTGCAAAAATTGCACTTCCCTTTCTAAATACTTTTCCTAAAGAAAAAAAGGGAATATTTATCAAACCTCATTATAATTTGTACCGACTACATTACCAGAGGAAATTCGATAATAGTCTTTATGCAATACTCCTCTTGTTCAATCGGCCATTATATAACTTTTTTGTTCTTTATTTTTTTTACTAGCATGTTCGTAGAATTGTGTGTAATCAAGTTTCCTCTGATTTCTATTGTCGCCTTTTCGGCTGAAACAAAACCACTTTGTGTCTTGTTATTTGTTTTCTTGTTCAGAGTATACAACTATGCAAAGGGACAACCAGAAATGTTAATAATTATAATATTAAAGAGTATTATTATAAATATCTATTCAATTACTATCAATTAAGAACATAACGAAGATAACTCAAAGGGAATAAGCCTGATTCTAATTTTTGGTTGTTAATTTGCAAACATCTTTTGTCAGATGGTGCTGACAGAATATTTATGTAAGAGGAAATAAACAATAAACCACAAGTGTGCCAAAATGGAAACTATTAGTTTTAAGTTTCGCAATTTTTGTAAAAATCAGCGTTTTTAACAAACCTGCACCATTTTTAACGTATTCACACAAAATTTAATGAAGAACGAAAATTTAATAAAAAATATTAAAATGGCTCGAGGGCTTCTTGTAAAGTTCCCCCAAATTAAAATATCGGATTCAAATTCATACGAATAACGCGACATTCATATGTGACATCAGCCCGATCACATGGGGAATATCAATTTTGGCGGAAATCGGTGTAATGGTTTAGCCGCTAGCGTTGTTCACAGACGAACGAACGGACAGACAGACAATTTGCCGATATTATATTTTTCAGTATTAAGGATTCACAAAACGGATTCTGTCTACACCATGCGATAAAGGATTTTTTTCTAAATTTTCTAACTGATTTATCCACTTTTTCGTTACCAGGCTCCTGTGATCAGAGTTAGTATTCACATTTTTTTTAATCTCGCAGCATTAGAAAACTTTGTCTACCCCGCATCGAGAAAAAAAATGCTCGGAAACGATTGTGAGCTTTTTTCGAATAAATTCCTGGTTAATTTCTTGAATTGCGATTTTAAGTCAAGATACAGGCTTCAAAAAGCATCGACTGCATTGCCAACCGTTCAGCGACCAATTCAATAAAGATAATATTTTGATTTCTTTAAACTCTGCCATAATTGAATTAATGAATGGGTAAGGGAGTTACTTGAGTCCTAGACACTTGGTGTAGATAAAAAAAGGCCTCGATTTATTATATTTCTTTTAATTACTACGCCATTATTTTCGTTTTCTTTGATTGTAATAAAAGTGTTTTAAAAATAAACTAATGAAACCTCTGTGGAATTTCAAAAATAAATTTATATTCGGATTGGCATATTTCATTTTTGCATAATTACTAACACAATTTAAAGAATGTCACAATTTAGCCCAGTGGGGGTAAAAAGCCATGAGGTTTGACCAAACGTATTTACTTCATTTACACCATTTATTTTAATTCAATTACCAATTTTGCTTCTAAGAACTTTCTAATTCATTGTTGTTCAAACGTTTTTATTTTCACACGGCCAGTTTTATAATTATCAGGCGCTAAGCCCAGATTTCGTTTTGAGGAGCAATGGTGGAGGAAGGTGTTTTTAGATTAGAGGGTACTGTATACGTGTATCATATTGTATATACAAGAACAATGAGGGGGAGTCTTATTAAAAATTAAACACGAAAGTATCTAAAATACGTTTTAATAACTTCATTTCAAAATTTAAAAATATTAAATTTATTAATATTATTATGATGATGATTATTACTATTAATATTTTAGGCGATCTGGAATGCAAAAATATATTTCTTAGAGAATCACATGTATTAGATAAGTACAAGAGACTAGTTTTATTGAAATAAAAGTAAAGAAAAATCGTACTCTAACAAATTACGCGCAAACTACTTCGCAAAAATGGAAATATGCAATGTTTAACTACCACTTAGTAGTGAAACTTTGCACTGAATTTTTAAGCATTCAATGTTTCATTCCATCAAGGCTTCATGTTACAGGCCTAATTATCACAATATTAAAGTAGCTACTCCTTTTTAAACAACAATGTCTGCTGGGTAGGCGGAGTGCCCGGGTTCGTCTCTGGGTGGTGGCAAAGGTAGGGAGCGTGGCCGCTAACAGCGGCTGGGCCCCAGCGCACGGCGCAGCTCTGCTTCACAGCTGGCGCCGTCTCGGGCCGCGGCCAGCGCACCACTGCAACCACTATCGTCACAAAGAAGCTCAATAAAATGTTTTTAACTTCCCTTGCCTGAATACGCTTTGCAAACCGCAACACAGGAAAGACTGACCTTGCTACTCGACACAATCAATTTCTTGTGGTGTTCGTCAATTAGCAGTGATTCCTGCACGTCCGCCTGGAAGTGTAGGTTCAGTTCACCCCGGCTGGAGGGTCCCCCGAGGAGGGTCTGTCCGGCAGGCTGGGCCCCAGCACGCGCGCAGCTCTGCGCCGCCCCATCAACGCCGGCGCAGTCTCGGGCCGCGGCCAGCGCCACCAACCGGACGCGGTCCAGCCAGAAGCGCAGCAGCGCGGCAGGCGCCTGGCGCTCCAGCGCTCCAAGGGTCCAGCAAACACCAGAACTCGCGCGTCCTCGCTGAACCAGCTTGGCTGCGCCATCTCACTCCCCACTGCAACCACTGCAACCTACCATCGTCACAAACAAGCTCTCCAACATGCTATGTAAATTGCTTAGAGTGGATTGGATAGACTCACCTTCTGATCGCATGAAAGTGGTTGAGTGAAGGACGACGAGACCTTCCTGCCTGGTCTATGGCTTCGACAATGTTGTGACGCGATGTGTGAGGCCCAGCGCGAAGTCCCCGGTCGAAGAGGCACAAGAGTAGTTCTCCGGACGGCGCTCCAGAAGTGGTACGAGACGCCGCATCACCCACTTCCGGTTTTTCCCACTGTGGTAATGTCATACGGCGCGTTCTTTGCAAACATTTATCTTGACATGCCTCACACATACCCCTGATTCAATTAAATTATCACATCCTGATACTTGTGGTGATATCTTGAATATTAGAGACTTTTTGCATAGCATGAAGCACTTAAACGTATTTGACTTATTGTTGCCTCTGTTCATGCGCAAATCGAACTGTGAATGCGCAGAGGCTGAAAATGGCGCTATGGTTCTTGATGCTCTGCAAAACGTCTCCAACTACGTGAAAACATTGTATACTTTTTAATGATATACTACGGTTTTAGCTCCTAGTTTTCTAAATAAGGAAGAGTGCATATGCACTGCATTGCATTGCCTGCATTGTATTTCTATACATCATCTCTTCCGATACAGAGTTAAAAGAGTATCGAATATCCTGCCGCATTTTAGGAAAACTAGTTGATGCTGTTTACTACTTTCTCAGCTGTACAGTAATGCTTTCTGGTGAGAACGCCCTTCTTCAAATCCTAAGCTTTATCTTTGACGATAAACCTGTGCCGTGAATGCATGACGTGACGCCTCCTCGTTTTACACAGACCTTATGGCGGAATGAAGTGGCAGCCTAACTCTTCGCTTTCTCTTCCTTCACAACAACTTCAAATGCGTTACGAACGGCCGTTAACGACCTGACGAAAAAAAATATTGATTCATAATGTAACTCAGAATCCATTATTAATATATAAATACATTTTCAATTTTTTTTTGGAAGACGATTTCTGTAGGAAAAGCTCCGCCTTACAGCCTTTAATGACGAGCCGCGCCCGATATACTATAATTTCACAAACAATTTATTATATATTTACTAAACAATATCAATTTAACTCAAATTAACTGATATTTCTATACTTAGATATGAATGTAGCAGCTTAAACAAAACACTTATTCAATCTCACATTATCAACAGTTTTCTGTAAATTTCAGAAAAAAGTTGTAGATAATAACGCTTTTATACACCCAATAAAAATTACATTGAATGTGAAGTAATTTAAGAAGCATATTAACAGCACGATGCTTTTAGTGGGCCAAAAAAAGTTAGCATATTTTTGTAATTTGCTGTGTTTATTATTTATTCAAAATTTAAATTAAATATTGAATCCAGTTTTTTACTAAGATTGAGTTATGAAGCAATCTGATGCAAATATCTGCTTAAAATTTGGTAATATGTTTATCTAGGGCCGCGTTCCAGCAGTACATTTCATTGTTTTCGTAAAATACGAAATAAATCAATTACATATAATTTTAATAATTTAAACTGCAGTCACCTATATACATATTACACATTGAACAACGTTCGTCAGTATAATATTCTTACCTGTAGCAGAGGAAGGCATCGTAGCAGGCCCCGATCAGTGTTTCTGTTTTCTTCTTCTTCGACGTAGCACGTACTTTCGCAAGATGCGCCAAGTACACCACTTCCGTTCGATAGTAGAAAATGACACCACCGATGACAACAATTATGATCACTCCAACAATAGGTGCACCAATCCACAACAATAGATAGCGACGAGGAATGTAGCATACTTCAGCGAAGTTCACTTCCTGCACCGAACGATCCTTGAACTCCGTAGGTTGGTAACAGGTCAGTGACCTGCGTTTGCCTAAATTATACACTATTGTTCTGGTGCTGACTAACCATTGTTGCAAGTGGGATGACTCACAATCACCGCAATTAATCATGTTTCCTCCGAGATCTACTTTTTCCAAAACGGACAGAGAAGCCAACATTGTTCGAGAGTATATTGTGACGAAATTGTTTGACAGATTTACGCTGGTAGCTACTGCATTAATGGGAAAGGCAGTTGAGATTTTCTTCACTCTTCGTGAGAATTGAGCTTGTTTAAATGTATTTTCACTGTTCCACCCAGAAATTCTGTTGTTTGATATATCGATATTGTCAACTGACAAAATATAATCACCTAAATTTATTAAGTAGTTCAATGAGTTTTGAGACAAATCAATTGTATCATAGAAGTTGTGTGGAATAACTGGCCACTTAGTAAGGTTATTTCTTTGCAAGTAAATACATCCTAAAGATAGAAGAGGCTTAAATATTTTGGAAGAGAGTTGAATAATGTAATTATACGAAAGGTCCAGAATGTACACGTTTGGAACACCAGTAAATGCATCAGATGATAGGGCAGATAAGAAATTATCTTTCAGGTGAATCTGTGTCAAAGAGGGAATTATGAAGCGATTCTTAGATGCACTGAATCTCCTCAACTTGCAACCATTCAGTTTTAGTATGCCTAACTTATGGAAATACGGCATTATCCACTGTTCTATTTGACTGCCTGATAATACGAGAATATTAAGGTAATCCAATCCACGTAATGCTTCCGAAGAGAAATTGAAGTTTTCATCAGTTGATTCAAATATTAGTTCTCGCAGGTTTTTCTGTTGTGACACTGTGTTTGGCACACTTGTGAACTTGTTGTTCAAAAGTTTCAGAACTCTTATGTTTGTTGTTCTAGTAAGATTTTCTAAAATCAAAACATTGCATTAAATGTTAGTACTCAATAAGAACTTATATTTAAAGTACAGCTGTAGCATAGCAAAAAAATGTACATATATTTCTTTCGAATAGAGATTCATGTAACGCGTAGTTACATTCAACATTAACAAAGTAATTAATATGTTCACCCACTTTCAAATCTTTCCGGCATACATCTGCGATCTACACAAACAGTATCCATCATAAAAGCCGCTTGAATGACCTTTATCTTCTCATGCTATGATTAAACCAAGGTAATTCCTTTCTTTTATTTAAAAATATGACAACTTAACATAGCAGAATAGAAATACAGCCCCCAACAAACAGAATGGACCACTCAAACAAGACTTGACAATTCTGAATGTTGGATGTTCGCTTACATCACTAGAGCATTGTAGTCCTATGCTTTCGTGCAGAATGTATTCAGGACAGGGACCTGTACTGATCGAATCAAAATGTGTTTTGATTCTAAATGCCAACGATTGTTTCAGAATTGAACTCGAGTAGCGAATTCTGCCTTATTTGAAGTCTAGTTAGATTCGTAACTATTATACGCGCTGGCGAAAAATACTGAACTAGGAGAATTTACAAGTTACAGGAAGGTGGATTCTGAAATATAATGGTGAGATACTTTCTCTATTTTTTGCTGTACAAAATATATATGACCATAATTTTTGCTGTATGTCTTTTCAACTCCGTAAACTCAAATATTGCTGTTAAACTTTAATTCTCCACAAAATCTAAAACTGCAAAAGTTTCCATCCCAGAATTTAAAACATGTTTTTAATTTAAGAGTATCTCAAAACGTGAGGTACCCTTGAATATAATTAATATTCATTATATAATATATAATTAATGTTCATTTTAATTTTAGTATAAATAAAGTAAAAAATACCTTTCGAGAAGTCCATCGAGCTATTAGTAGTAGTTATAAAATTCAACAAAGGCAAATTATCCAAATGAGGCAAGGCACCTCTCTGATCTGTTCCAAAGGAACCTATGATGAAAAGTTCCTGGATAGATGAGCCTGCTAAACCTGGCAGCTCATGTGGGTAGTGATCCGTAAGTGAACCAGTCAGGTGAAAAGTCGTCAGCCATTTCAGTTCAGGACGGAACAGCGGTGAGGAGAAGTTCCAGAACTCAGGCTCATCCGGCGAGAAGGAGAACGGCGGGAGAGCCAACACGTCTTTTCTCAGCTTCACTTCTAGCGAGCAGTTTCTTCCACTGAAACAGATGCTTCTTTTGATGTCACGTAGAAAGTCGATACAGTTTTGTTACGTACAAACTGAGTTACAAAAGCCTGTAACCATTTATTTCCGTACATTAAAATGTAATTATTCTTTTTCCTTTTACATCACTAGAGAAAAAAACTAGTTGTGTTACAACAGCACGCACTTTCTCATGATATTGCTAGTGGCTATGCAATATTATAATATTACAATTGAATGGCTGAAAATCAGAACGATGTAAGTAAAATTTAAAAAATTTTGAGATAAACGTGTTTATTGTCGAATATATTTAGAGGCAATGTATTTTCGTGGTTGTAATAAACAATACAAATGCCGTGGTTTCAATGATGAAACAAAGCACCACGACATTAGCGGTGTATTGACTTAAACAGTTTTCTCAGAATTTATAAAATGACACTTAGTACATAGTTCTGGTTTACAGCCATTCAATTTCTGTTTTACACTTCAACTATCATTTGACAATTTCTTAAACAAACAAAGCGTGAAACAAGCATTTTTTAATTCAAAGCTTTAAACACAAACAGCTTTCGGCCATTGAATTCAGTGTATTCACGTTCTACATAAATGTACCAATGGTGCGCGATGCGTATTTTAGCCCTGAATAAAATAATTAGTTTATATTAACGCGAACCAACGGCGGCTGTCAGTATCGCCTTCTGTTATCAATGCGGCGTTACAACAATGTGTTGCTACAAACAACAACGACCACTAATTCGAATGTGATACACATTTTGCCAATTAGCATTGTTGATATTGCTAGCAAGAAAATAAAAATAGTTAAGTCGGTTTTTACACGCATTACCCTTCATTCCCTCATCTTATTATGCAAAGCAAAATTATCTCATCGTCTTCAAATTAAAATTAAGTAAAAAATGCAATTTAATATAATTTAATGATTAAATAATATTAAATGCATTATCGTTCTTTTCAAGATGCAAGTGAACAGCCTCATAATCGTTCCATCGCAATGTTCAACAAAGACAAGACATTTCGGTATCTTATCTTATCGCTGTTCAACAAAGAACTTCTCAAATTTCCATCAGTGCATTGTTTCTGAAGGAGGGTAATATGTATTACATTTAAAATATTAGTACAAATTAGTATACTCAATTTTTAATTTTTTCTCTCATTTTAACTAATAGAAATATAATCCAAACTCAACGAATTCAAACAAAGCGACTTGTGCGCCGCGCACATTCCCTTGCAATCGCACGCTTGGGAACACGAGATCAGCGAACTAGGATTAAATAGGTAGTTTTGGCACGCCATTGCACCCAGAGATCGACTCCAAACACCATCTTCTGCTCATGCGCAGAAGTGTAAATGTGATGTGAAACTCAAACTGCGCACGTGTAGAAGATCAATTGCGCTGTCGATTGCTTAAACGTTTAAGAGTACTTCTTAATATCCCTTGCCACGACACACGCTAGGTATGTGCAACGTTTGTGATACGGGAAAAGGTACACGAGATAAATCGTAAAAGCACTATCAGGTTCAACTAAACTCACTATCAAGCATTAAAATGAGTAAAAAATACCGATTTACTACAAAAAAAATTCATTATGTTACTTGCTTCGCTCACGCTTGGCACACGCTTGGCCCACGCTTGGCACACGCTTCGCACACGCTTCGCACACGCTTCGCGCACTGAAAAAATTAGCTTTTCCTCACATGAAACAAGTACGAGAAACCGTTTCTTGCGCGGCGTATTAAAATTAACATCGAATATTTGGAAGAGTACAACAAGGCACTTATGGCGCGCACCTGTTGCGCGATGTAGTTGCCAAGAAATAATACAATATAAAAAAAAATACAATAACGAACAGGTGAACGCCAGTCCTTTGTTAACGGGATAACTAATGCTACGAATATCGTCGTAATTATTAGTATAATTATTCGCAATATACTTATGAATTGACAACAATCATTAATCAAATTCCGTCTTCTAAATGTCATTAATTGTACTAATGTAATTAAATATTTTAATTAATAAAATATAAATTATATTTTTCTAGGCTCTGACACTCGTGTTCTGCAAGTAGTTCTGTGCTTTTACATTTTGGAGGAAATTCATTTTGTTTAGAAATTAAAATAAGTTCTAGGTAGCTACAATATAGAAGATATATGATGTGAAAATCAAATAAATAAGACCTTAAATAAATATAAATTGATTAAAGCAAAATAATCAACAAAGATTATTGTAAAACATTTAATTACGGAAGGCACGAAGACATTAAAATTATACTTACTTGGCAGAGTCACAAGTATAGTTTGAATCTCCATTATATGAAGTAGAGAAAACCAAGTAGAATGTATTTTCTTGATCTGTCTTCCAAGACAATTCACTTACTGACAAGCAATTGTAGTTTTTATTGAATATTTGGTCATGATTTTTGTTAACGGCAAAACGTTTGTACTTTAACATCAATTCAAAAACCCATTTTGATCCTTTTTGAGAACGATACAATTTGGAGCATTTGGTGTAATTATATTGTAAATCATATCCATTATTAATGCATTTCATAGGTATTGGTATGAATGGAGAAACTAGAGTTTGGTTGCAGGTAGGCGAAGGTGCATAGCCCATTAAAAGTTGTGGAAATTGGGTACACAGAATTGCTAATACCATGCGAACGTAGCTGAATTTCACTGAATACATGACTAATTCAATCACTTCAATTGACTTGATTGACTTCAATCACATGAACTATCTTACTTCACTCCCGACAACACTTAACTTTTATATTGCAAAATGTTTTTTATACATTTATCCGTGACTACAGAATAATCCGAGTATTGTATTCGTATCTTGAAATTATTCAATGTATTTTTCGAGTGAAAATATACTTTTCTCTGATGTGATACATTGATTAAGGAAAATGAAATTTACACTAATCATAGAAATACGATAAATGATAACTATAGAAAACTTACGGGATTTTATACACATCATTTGTCTGCATACATTACCGATTTTTTCTTTTACACTAAATAGTTTATTTTTAAATTAGCCTTATTAATTGTATTCTTGTAACTTTCCCTATTTATTACCCAACAATTAAACACAACCAAAAAGGCTATATTCCTTTTTCATATTTTTCAACAATTCAGTTCTGAAAAATTTGAATTTAAAAAAATACAACAGATCTTTGCACGATAACGACGATAGACGCCCACTGGAACAATCATTTACACTGTATGTAACAAAACAAACGCACCAAATTTCGGCACCTCAAGATATCAACGTTATCAGCTCAATGCAACAATATTTTTCGAAGAGTCATAAGCATTTGCAATGCGTTTAACCCAAATTCCATTAAATTTCCGGAGTAAAATCGCGAACCAACCTTCTACTTTGCTTCTCCTGAAGAACTGTGTCGGACCAACTTGATGACTTTTATCAGCAATATGGTTTATCTTCTTTCCCCTTTCCTGTTTGGAATGCGAGATGATAGAATATTCTAGATGTGCTCACAAGGAAAATGTGAGACATACTTGTATCAAGACTTTCCTTAAAAAATAGTACATTTTTCATTGTTTATTGCATTGATTGATCAAAAAAGTATAATTTCATATTGCTTTCTCTTAAACAATTAAAAATGTGAGAACAGAAAATTGTTATTTGTATAAAAAATATGCATACTGTCGAATATTAATAATTACTTTACTAACGAAATAAGTGACATTACACCATGGCATGGACTTTGTCTTATTTGTAAGAGTACAGTAAAATGACGAAATGTAAATAATGTACAACCATGTACAACTTCTGTTTTACTATTTCTCTTCATGAAGCTGCTGGAAACGCTGAACTGCATTGCTTAATTCATTGATTGATTGCCCAGCAAGAAATAGCCCAGAATAAGCCCAGAAAGAAATAATCTTTTGAGAACGTATCGTGATTAAAAAATAATTTTCCCAATAGTGTACCAAAACAAGATTACATACAATTGTATAATGACATGGATCGCTGACGTTATAAAGCGACCATAAATAAATTTAAAAAAAGATTAGGTATAAATTATATTGCAAATTATTCCGGAGGATTAAGTCTGTAATAACAAGCAATCAATTCAACAATTACGAGCACTGCAAGAATCTAAACCGTCTATTGCTTCACCTCTTAACAACCACTCCAAGTATGCTAACTTCCACTGCTACTGCAGTGGCCTTAATTCCTTGTCTAAGTGGTTTGCAGCTACAGTGGCTCTCAAAATTGAACGTACACCTTTAATGATTTCATAATTCTCATATTAATATTTATGGAAATAAAATATGTAATTTGTATATTCGAGGTTTTCTGGAAGAACTGGTGCAATTTGTAAGCAGAAAATTGTGTGTAAAATTAAATACTGAATGATACTAACTGATGATTGAAGCGTTGCACAGAAATAAACTTACACCATCACAAGCGCGCTTTCAAACGTAATGGATGAAATGCTTTCATGGGTACAAAGTTCTGACGAACTGATTAGTTTATGGCTAGATTTGCGGAGAGCATCATTGAATTGAAAATGGTCCCCAGAGGGGATACGATGATGGAAGAATGAAGGCTTATTGTGAATTTAGCAATGAGGGGAAGTTGATCACTACGAGGTATTGCAATGGGTGTGACAATGAGAAGACTTTATTCAACTATTCAAGGTATGGTACACCAATCTAAATACGATGGCTAATTAATGAATAAAATAGGTTGAGGCTTAAATCCGATACTAGACGTACGAGACAAAAATTATTGTCAATAAAAACACCAAAGTGTGGTTAAATTGACTCCGTGGGTGTTTGCAACAACAGGGATATCTGAGTTTTCAGAAAGTGTTCGAAAGGCACGACTACACGCAGATTGCAATGGAAGAGAAGCAAAAAAGTATCCTTGATGTAGTAAGGCAAATCTACACAAGATACGTCAGTTCGCGAAATATTACGGATACCACGCTTTTGAAGGAAATTCACTGTCAATTAAGTGAAGTTCACTGGAAATTACGGAAAAATCATTGGCAATCAGTGATTTTCAGCTATAACAGTAAATTCAAGATATTCAGATAAGATGGACGTGTGGAGGGAGGAAAGCGCAGCATTAGAAGATCAAATTTTGCGTCCAATGGGAGGAAATGTGGTACGGGCTGCGTAATTTTATAGGGCTGTATGTCTGCGTCAGGTGTGGGGAAACTCCATTTTATCGGTTCCAAGGTCAAATTCGGGTATTTAGGAATTTTAGAATGTAATGAAGTGCAGCTAATCTTGCACTGGGATCGACATATTACATTCAGCTGGACAAAGCGATCTTTACAGCGCATATTGATATAGCTGTTTCCAAAGCGACTTGGAACTGACACAATCACCCGTACTCAATCTATTGACTACTCACCTATTCTGAAATAATGGTGGGAATTGGAAAAGCATGTGCAGAAGCAATGTTTTAAATAAAAAAGAGCTCAATATGGTCCTCTCTGAACAATAGAAGATAATCGCGCCTGAATTTTAAAGGAAGCTTGTAAGATCCATGTCAGCAAGACTGGAGGTTGTTATTTGTGCTAAAGGTTGCTGCTGAAAATTTTGCCTTACTATTTTTCGTTCTCGTCGAAAATTGTCAGTGTACATTCATTTTGTAGATAATTGCATATGATATGCATTAAGAGAAGTTTTATTTATTATTTATTTAGGTTTTCAGAATATTTTTGTAACTTGCATTAACACCTGCATTAACTTTTTACCCCAGTATTTTGCAATAAATATTTCTTCTCTGCCGTTTTGTAGTTTCTTACATAGTGCACGTTCAATTTTGAAAGCCACTGTATGTCACGAAATGTATACCTTTTTTAATTAATATCCAAAAAGGTTGTGTAGTCTGTATAAAAACATGGTTCCTGTTCTGACAACTGAGGTTACGCAAGACGTATTCACGTATTCAAGTCGATTATGAAAGCAAATTATAAATAACAATAATGCGAATGAAACAATTTGCACCGACACGAGAGTCAACATAACTGCTCCGTAATGTGTTGGGAAACCTTATATATACTATGTAGCACAATTACGCAAACAATACTTTTAAAAATTTGTAAACTGAGCCTTGTTTTAAGTTATTGACTAATTAAGTATAGAAACGAGACATTACTAAATATAAATGAAATGGTTTTCAAATAATACATTTATAATAAAGAAGGTAATCGTAATGCAGAAAAAAATAAGCAATTTCAATTCATAATAACTTCTCTCTGAGAAAAATAATTTGTTCCGTTGCCCAAAAGTGTCCGTGTCGTACGACATGAGCACATAAAATGTTACAAGAAACAACTCAAAATGTGTGTATACCTCCAAATTACGCTTACTTTCAATCCAGATTTCCATTTCTCTACATAAATTTGCGCTAATTCAATAGTATCATAAACTGCAATATTGTTGTGTCGCAAGAAATAAATTTCAGGAAAAAATATTTTTCTACGACCAGAAATTAAAATTGGTAGAATCGCATAATTAATTTTTTCCATATATTACAAAAACTTTCCTGGCGCACAAAACCTGTATCCTCTTCACATAAACAAATTGGATCACGAACTTGGATCGAAGACTCATACAAACATACCCAATGTTTCCGCGTGGAAGTCTCTTCGTCTGACCAGCCCGCACAGCGCCAAGGATGGGGGGACGTAGCTTGTGGAGACGCGAGTAACGTAGCCTTGGAAGCAAGGTGACAAGGAATGTTTACGCACCCAGTAAACCCACGAGCCCCTGGCAGAGGCACAGCTATTCTACCTTGGTTTTAGATTCAACCGATTCGGTTCGGTTGTAATAAAAGTAGTGCAATTTAGTGTTTACTTGGTATGTATAGTTTTTCCTATTATTAGAAAATAAATATTAGTTTGAAAAGTTTTCTACCGAAATTTGTTAATCAGATTGGGTTTTCAATCTTTGTTTCCCCATTATTACCGAAGTTTTTATCTGCGCGTTTACTTAATTATTGATGCCTGAATTAATAGTTATGGTAATTATATAAGCATGGAAATGTTAAAGTAAAAGGTCTGATGCTAAACACGCCGAGAAGGAAGTTCTAATCCAGCGAAAATTTACTGGCACTACTGAGAAAAAAATGCTCATTAAGTTGCTTCATTCGCGCATGTTGATAACTGCATTATTTAAATTTACACAACATGGTACCCGTTTCAATCTTACAGATCATGAAATTTTAATACATTATGATGTGTATATGTATTATGTATTGACAATAATGTATTGAAATTAAGAGCCCAATACATACGTTTTTACCATAGTATAACATATTGATTGAGACAGCTTTTCCATGATCTGTTGCGTACACATAATTGACAAAATTTGCAGAGAAACGCCGTAAGAACTAAAGATCTAGTATTTGTGAATAACAATTCATTCTACTGTCATACAATGCCAATGATACAATTTTATTTGAAAACAAGAATATTAGAGCAGATGTGTGTCCAAGTTCTGAAGTAATTCAGAGGGAAAGTAAACTTCGTTTCTTCTCTCATTATTCGATATAGTTATGGCGGTCATCGAATATAGGCCAAGTAAGGGCATAGTGTTACACAGTAGTTTTGTAATTCAAATTACAGAAAGTTGTAGCCTATCTCGCGCAAAGATTTCTCATGGCCATTTCGTTAGGCAAAATTTAATAGATTTGGTTATTGAAGATTCCTGAACCCTCACGTTAACTCACGCAGGTGCATATCGGACAAATCAATATCGGGGACATTCTGTTGGCGTTTGTTGAAGTTTGCATCCCCAAAATGTAATATGCCTTTAATGCTTGCTCTACCTTGCAAGTTCGTTTGTCTCGTCTCTTAGAAATGTCGTGAGTCACTCAACGGAGGATCAATCTTTTTGTATCTCGCTTTTCAATTCTATCAATTACTTCCTCACAAGCAAAACACTAAAAATAACTGCTCAACAATAACTTACGTTCATTAGTAATAGCATACATTTTTCAATCAACCTCATGAATTTTTAATCCACAATAATAAAATAATTCGTTCTTTTTCATTCATATATTTAATAAATAATATTGTTGGCAATGACGACGTATATAATTATTTCATTGGAAATGCCAACGATAACTATCCACAATACCTATACACAATAATAAAACTACAAATTCTTAAATGTTCCCGTTACCCTCTTTCAGTAAGTGAAACCTGTTACTTTTTGAACCACCTCCGTTCTAGAAGAAAATTGTAAAACAAATCTCACTAAATTACATACAAAACCTGTGTTTTAAGGATACCTTTTTAAATAGACTTTTTCATCTTCAGAGAATAATCACTGAAATAGCTCAAATGAATTGCTGCTGATGCTAAATTGCAAATTGATGGCACACTAGCCGTTTCAAATTCGCTCGCAAGAAGTCAAATCATTTCATACGCCCACCACATACCGACAGTTTATCATAACACTTAAGAAGGCGTTCCACATTTTCCAACAATCAACCTTCTTTTAACACCTTCGCACTGGATTACCTTGGTCGAATCATCTCCTAATCCTATGTGCATATCTGCTTGGTTTCATGTTCTTTCGAGATGAGAAAGCTTCAAAACAATTGCATTTTTTGTTCTCGTGTTTCCTCACAGTGAGTCCTTTGATCCAAGATTTATATTTTCATTTGTTTAGTCAAAAAAAACTGAAAGCTGGATGAAACTTACGTGAGAAGATAATTCGCGCATGTTTTCTCGAGTTCCAGAATCCCTTCCCATCATTTTAACTATCAATATTCGAAAGACGAGGGAAAGTTAACGATAAAAAAATAAAAAATAAATTTTAAAAATGCGTGAGATTAGAAACATTTGAAAAAATAGAAATTTTCGTTTCGGAGTTAAAGAAAACGTATTTTCAAAAGGAGAGCAACAAAACGTGCGCATAGTGAAGATACATTAACGCACAGAAGAAAAAACAAGAGAACATCTTAGCATTTACTCTATGTATCAGAGAAATTGAACAAAAACTTGATCGAGATATGGGTCAGACCCAGAAACACAAGTACATTTTTTGTTACAAGCTTATTTAGTCTTAAAAAATTATACAATAAAAATAAACTAATTCATTATATATCACTATTTTTTTAAATAACTATTTTTTCTTTTTGATAATCAGTATAGTCTAATTGTATACAAACAGTTATGCTGCAGTAATAATTTTATTAATAACTTAAGTTTGTGAACATACTTCATTTGTTTAATGTCACCTGGTAATGAGGTGTAAAGTTACGTATTGTATTGTATTGTATGTGGATTTCTGATTGTGTGTTACAGACACTAAATGCGCGTGATTTCTATGATCTGCATAGGCACGGCAATGGTAAGACTCCGAGCTCAATAAAGAGAGGCTTCCAGAGATCTTCATTAGTCGAATAATTTTTTTTGCAATCTAAAGGTTTGGATACATGATGAGTTTTCCCAGATGTTTAAAAAATACAATATATACCAATATAAATTAATTCATTATAAATCACTTTTGTCAAAGAAATATTATTTGTGTTGATCAGTATAGTCTCTAATTTTATAGAAACTTTTCTGCAGCAGGAAAGACGTTACTTTTAACTTAATTTGTGTACCGACTTGAGTTATTTAGTGTCATCTAGCTATGCGTTGTAAAGAAACGACCCTGTCTGGATTTCTGATTGTGAGCTGTTGATACACTTAATGAATAATTTCAACTACGCATATCATAATCAGAAATGTCAGTATTGTATGAAAATATGTCCCCATCGTTAACTAGATCACTTATGTCAAATATTACAAATTCATAAATAAAACGCAAGAGGTAAGATTCTAAGCTCAATGAAAAGGCTTGCAGGGATCATGGAGAAGGCGTTTTTTATTATTCGAATAATTTTGCATTCCGAAAGATTAGATGCTACATGACTTGTTTCCTCAGAATATTATGCCATACTCCAGACGGGAATGCACCAAAGCAAAATACACGCAACAAGTTGCATGAAGACTGACAAATTGAAAGAATTCTGAATGAAAAAGATAATGAACTTAATTTAGTATTAATTTTTTAGTAGTAATTAAGAACAGTATCATCGGCAAACAGAACCGTTCTTCAGTTTTTAATACCATTTCCGCAAATCCTTTACGTATAACACTAGGATATGACCTAAGATCGAACCTCGCGGTACCTCTTATTCAATTTCTAAATAATTGTAAAGACGAGTATATAATGTCCTTTAGTGCCAGTACCGTATTTATACTCCGAGAGAGATGTTTAAGGTACGAGGTTATACTATGTAGGGCAATATCGCCAATTCCATAAAAAGGTCATTTTGATAGCAATATCTAATGGTCAATAGCTTCAAAAGCTTTCAAAAGATCTAAAAATATTCCAGCAGTTCTTCATTTTGATGTATTGACGAAGCAACATTTTTAAGAAAAGAAAAAAGTTTCCGCAGATTTAGATTTTTCAAACTATATTGTAAATGTTAAAACTCTTCGTTTTTTCTGAAAAAAATTCCAAATTGCCTTAAGAAAACTTAAAAGAATATATTTGATTATTGCAATATTATTTGTTTCCTTTTTAAAAGGGAACATTTACCGTTTTGAAAGTATCTGGAAAATGTTCTGTGCACAAAAATTCATTAAAAATGTGAGTTAACGGATGTATAAAGGCAGTACTCAAGTTTCAAATTAACAACCCGGAAATTCATCTAAACCAGATGAATATTTATTTGAATGAAGAATTAATATAGGATCGTACTACATGTCAAAATTGGTGATCATTTTATTTCACTGAAGGATAAGCCGAGTATACTATTAAATTGAATGAAGGTTTTAAATGAAGAGTAATTAGTTTGCCTAAAATATAGTTGTGTACAATAGACTGAAAAATGATATTTTAGCACTAATTGAATAACTGGAATTTCAATACATCTCACCTTAATAACAGTTCTTGGGGCTGTTATAACTGCTGACACGAACACTTATCTATACATCTGATAGCAGGCTTTCAACAGTTTCACATTGCAGAATGTTGCTGCTGAACAATTCAACTCTTTCCATTTTCGTTCTTCAGGAATTCCGAAATGCCGTCTTCCAAGTGACCTTGCGGTTCGGCAAAACACTCGTTAGGAGTACGTTTATAGAGCCCTCCTTCCCCAGTAGGCCTATGGCTCTGAAAATTAGTTCTAAGAAAAAAGAAAAAACTCTTGACTGTGTTAGAAAAAAATTGCAACAAAAAATACGAAACGTAAACAGCCTTACATTACGTATTGACCTAAGACTGAAAAAAACCTGTTCGAAGAAAAAGTCATCATTTTAATGACAATTAGAAATAATTGTTTACTCACAATACGTAGAAATTTTTAAATTAAAATTACACAACATATATGTTGAAGTGTTGTGTGGAACGTTACAAGAAACTCATGGCTACAAAAACTAAAAATAAACACACAAAAAGGAGGCTTGGAATAAATATATGTTTTAATAAAACCTCAAATACAATGAAAAGACATTGTCGAATAATTT
>BOPP01000201.1:1885086-1922472 GCA_017312745.1 Gryllus bimaculatus
ACAAACATATAACAAAGACAACACCGCACGTCTCCCATCAGACCACAAAACACAAGGCACCACACCACCTCATCAAAAGGGAACACACACAAGGCACACAACACACCCCTCCCTCCCATCAAAAGGGAACCACAGCAAGGCAACAAACCTCCTCTCCTCCCATCAGGGAACACACCACAGGCACAAAACCACACCCTGCCTCCCATCAAAAGGGAACACACACAGTAACACAACACACACCTCCTCCCATGCAAAGGGACACACACAAGGCACACAACACCCACCTCCTCCATCAAAAGGGAACACAGGGCCAAGGCACACAACACCCACCTCCTCCACAAAAGGGAACACACACAGCACAACACATCCACCCTCCTCCATCAAGGGAACACACAAGGCAACACAACAACCCCCTCCTCCCACAAAAGGGAACACACACAAGGTCCCACAAAAGACACACCTCCCTCCATTCAAAAGGGAACACACACAAGGCACACAGCAACAACCATCCTCCAACTCAAAAGGAACACACACGGCACACAACACCCCCCTCCCATCCAAAAGGAACACACACAAGGCACAACAACACCCGCCTCCTCCATCAAAAGGGAACACCACACAAGGCACCAACACCACCCTCCTCCCATCAAAAGGGAACACCACAAGGCCACACACCCCTCCTCAAAAGGGAACACCACGACAAGGCACACAACACACCCTCCCTCCTAAAAGGGAACACACACAAGGCACACAACCCACCCTCCTCCCTAAAAGGGAACACCACAAGGCACACACCCCACCCTCCCTCCCATCAAAAGGGAACACACACAGGCCACCAACTCACCTCCCTTCTATCAAGGAAACCACAAGGCCCACAACACCCCCTCCCTCCATCACAAAGGCAACACACACATAGGCACACAACACCACCCTCCTCCCATCAAAGGGAACACACCAAGGAAGCACAACACCCACCCTCCCTCCCATCAAAGGGAACACACACAGGCACACAACACCCTCCCATCAAAGGGAACCACCAAGGCACATTCACCCCACCTCCCATCAACAAGGGAACACCCACAAGGTAACACAACTCACCCTCCTCCATCAAAAGGGAACATATTCACAGGCACAAAATCACCCTCCCTCCACTATCAAAATCAACCACCCTCCTTTCCATCAAACCATAGAACACACACAAAGCTCCCAACACCCACCCTCCCTCCTATCAAAACCAACAACACGCAATGCACACACACACACCCCTTCTCATCGAACGATGTAACACACAGGGCACGCAATAGCCACCAACCCCTTAGAAATAAGTTACTGTGCCAACATTGTCCACCCTCCCTCCCATCAAACTATGTATCACATATTTCACTTATCACAGAAAACCTACTGTAGTTCCCATTGAAATTTATAACAGAAAAAAATACCCAGCCTACTTCATTTTGGAACATACAATACTCACCGCACCCGAGATTCATCCTCTTTTCCTCCCTCAAATCGAAATGTATTACTTTCTCTCTTAGCATCCCAGCGTTCCAGACTCACTTAAGGCACTCACACACCCCATCGACCCTTTCCACACATTAAATCTCTCCTGGCAATATCGTACCACACATCAATAGTGACTTCCCATCACAATTATAATTGAAACTGTGTGCGCGAAACTGAAGTCTTAGGTAGTTGCCATCATGGTCGACAACTATTCTTCGATTTTATTGTTAATACGAGGAAGTTTTTTTAGGTCCATGTACTTCAAGGGGGGAGCCTCGTACACCTGAGAGAAATAAGTGGACGTATACGAGTGTGAACGCCAAGTTATCGGAAAATATGCAAATTCTTGTGAAATTGTACGGTGGATGTTAATTTAGTGTGTCGTTCGAGAAATGCTTTGGAGAGATCGTATTCTGGAACTAGTATTTCATTCTTTTCAGCGAGTCCACTCCCATAAACGATCGGTAATGGTAATATTTATAGAAACCTATTTATTAAACTACATGATATTTCTTACACACTATTTCCACCAACTTTACACAGATTTTCGTATCAAGGGATGAATTATAAAATTTTAGAAACTTAAAAATGTGCCTTGATTGTAACTCGGCCTTGATAGTTAATATCTAGGCTGTCACAATTGATAAATAATATTCCCTTTAGGCCAATTAAGTACGCTTCCCAAGTAATTAACAAATTTGTTGTAGGGGCAATATTACATAAAAATCTGACGAAACATTTATATTAAAGACATGGGAGCAAATATTAATAAAGTTGTAATATCAAATTTGTAGCAGAACAAATATTAGAAATGATTTACTGAAGTAGAGTAAACCTTAATTCTTAACCTATGAATGAAAGTCTTCAAATTTGATTTTTCGATGGTTTACTTTACTTAAAATACTCTAGTGAGCCAATTTGTAACTAATACCCCCACTGCTCTCGCATTTCTTCAATCCATCACTCAAAAGTTGCTGGCTTATTACTTACCTTCTTCATTTGAAACTTCCCAGCAATGATGAAGGGTTTTGCAGTGAAACTCCACTTTCTCTACTTTCATATTTCCATGACATTGTGTTCAAATTCTGCAGGGATTTGAGACGCAATCGCAAGTTTTGGTCAGGTCATCTTCTGGGGTGACCCACACGCAACACGTCACGCCCTAAGCAGGCAGCACGATTTTACAAAACAGTCCCCTTTTTAAAAAATACTCTTAGGGATCCTGGTGAACGTCAGACATTCAACACTAAATCAATTAATATATGTTAATGCCCACACGACCTTAAAAGATCTAAAAATTCCCCATCAGCATTCATCCGAACAAACGGCCAATCCTCTTAACGTTTTAGGGCAAATCTATCTAATCCTTCCATCTTATCAATTCATCGACACAAATCAACCCTATCTCACCTACAACGGAACCGCAGCACTTTCTAATTTTTCTGTCCTATCCAAGTGTAATTGAAATTAAGCGACCTGCTTTCTTCTCCGTCTTCGGTCTCGGGTGATGCTAATCAACGTATTTGCCCGCTGCTCCTCGCGACTAGTCAATCTGTGCGTCGTGTAAATAGCTTGCACGCGCATAAGAAGTCTCGTTTGTTATCCCTGCTCATGCTCCTCGTTGTCCAGAACGCGAACCACCAGTTGAGACTTCAGTTTCAACGGCACTTTCGAACATTTTTACTACGAATTTGATAATCGGAGGTTTCATGAGACACATAAGTAAAATATCCGTTCGGCGTACAAAGCGCATATATGGAGGTCCTAGGCGCATACAGCGCCCAGTCATATGGCAAACCACTTCTACTGCCGAACGGTAAGTACTGTATCTCGTAATCATATTTGCGATGGGGTACGGCAACACCTGCCACTATCACCCTACACTAAGCGCCCTGCCGTTCTCACGGGGTCGCAATTTGCGCCAAACCCGAGGAGAGAGAAGGCCGTAAGAGATCAGGGCACTCGCCCCGATATGGCTCGACCCCTCTCTCTGGACCTGAATGCCATTATGCACGCGCAAGCTACAGACACAAACGCTTATACATTGCCATGTTCATTGGCACATTACTTTTAAAGAATAGGAAGTTTGTTGGGAATTTTAGTAATCATCGATATTACGTGTAAAAGTATAAAACCGACAATCCACCTACTATAGCAAAGCAACCGAAAACCAAGATATAATAAATACATAACCGTGCTAGGAAATGATCGTCCTATCAGATTAAAACTTTGACGAACTTACGAAATCACCCATACTACCTGTCTATTCACTAACCTTTTTAAGCAATTATTTATTCTCCTAATAATTGGGTAATCCAGAGCCCTCCCTAACTTTCCCGTGAACTACATTGTTACTGGCTAAAGAGAAATTGGCCTTCGTTCGGTCTGCTGAGTCTACTGAAATTCGCCCCCTTCCCCCTCAAGGCTTCCGCTGCGCTGGCGATGGGACGTCAGCATTGCAGGCGAGGCAAGTGTCCTTCCACGCGCTCAAATTCCGTACACCGACCATAATTCACCTGGAACAAATACAATCGCGCTGTATTAAGGACTAATTTTATTAAACTCCTTTACACTTCTAACATTTAACAAAATTTAAACCTTCATGTAAGTAATATTAACCATTATCTTCCAACAGCTCTTACAGAAACGTACTTATGCCATTCAATTTCGATAACTAGATCTAATGTTTCGAAATTGAAATTGAAGTAAAGTGGCATTTAAAAGGTTAACATTTTCAACACCAGGCAATCTCCATCACTACTATTGTAAATATATTTGTGCCCGAATAAACTTTACCAAATGTTCTACTACCATTCAATCACTTTCGATCTAAAATCCTATAATAATCATGGTTTCGGATGAAGAACCCTTTAATATTTTACAATATCATGGCAGTCCCCAGTTTTCTATATGGAGCGTAATCATGGTCGCTCAGAAATTAAAATCTTAAATGCTAGAATCTTCATGTATGAAATTACTTAAATTACTTATATCGGTTAATGCTTCTCCAAAGACTACTAAATCCGAAATGAAGTAATCAGGAACGAACTAAGACATGCTGAATAACCGAAAATGCGGTCGACCATAAAGAAAAAGAGTGATCATATCCTTCGTATCCCACGAGATTGGATATTAAAACAAGCCATGGAATATAATCCATATCGCCAAGAGGGGGGAGTGGAAGAAGATCGGAACAGCCCTCAAAACTAATCCTAAGAATACTGAACGATTTGAAGCATAGGAATCATTAAACCTTGCACCTTGAATTGGAAATCGTTGCATCAGCAATGCCGAGACGCGTCGCCTATCAAAATGTATTTCATTTTGAAAGACATTTATTGGCAAAGGAGATTCAAGGTTTCGCTTTTCTTACGTCGTATTTACGTTACGTGAAATCCACTATCAACTTCAAGTTCTTAATGAACTTAATATAAAATTATATCTCTGCGAAAACATTTTCACTCTTGCTAATGTAATATCTCCATTCTAAACGTTCGTAAGGTAACCATACTCGCAAAGTAATTTTTTTGTCAGACGAGAGAGCTCATCAATTTAGTCCTGATCCACTTTCACATTAAACATGGCAATATGAGAGCAGGCGTGATACCATTCAGTTGTGGAACTCGAAAATTTCCCACTAATTTTTACAAAATGTTACTATTACTCCGCGTAGATACTCTGCGATTGTTAAGATAATGTAAGTAATGAATGTGACTTTTTACGGATAATTAAGTAACGAATTTTTACTTTACGTAACAAGAGCACCAAGCTGGTGATTGACGCACGAGAATAGTTCGTCGTCGGAGCACAGCGAGGGCCACAAAGAAAAGGTTGTGAGAACCATCTCGCGTCAGTGATCAGTCTACTATAGTTTAACAAGCCGAGAGCGAATCGCAAAGCGCCAAGAAAAGGAATATAAACTAGATATCAAAACACTAGGAATACTTAACTTTTACTGAAGTAAATCGATTCTAATCAGTGTTAACACTATTGTTTGTCAATAAGAAATTAAGTCGTCAAGACTAAAGACAATTGCGAACAGTTATAGAAGTTTCGCTCATGCTTGGCGATGACACACGTAAAACAAGCACGAAAAAACATTTCGCGTACGGCTTTTTAAAAACTTTTCTTTTGACATTAATATATTTTTCTACACAATCTAATCATTAAGTACGTAATAAGGTAAAGAGGCCTACCTTCCTGGCAATCTGGGATCAAGACGCGTTCACCAACTACTCATTCTAGACGTGATCTCCCTCCACTCTTCACTAGCCCACGACTGAAATGACGAAAACAACCACAAGGGCGACGGTAGCCTTTCGCGGTACGTGATTGGCTACGGGCGTTTCACACTTTCAAGTCATTTGGAACCAAAGATAAGCCTAAAAACTGTGAGGTACGATTTAGATGAATTACTAATAAGCATAATTGGAATTGTTATATCTTTTACGTAAATTTATTTTTATTAATAATTTTCAAAACTAGACGTGATATATTGAAGACCTCCTTCCATCGAAATTTAATAAATTCCTTTCGGTTCAAAAACGTAACTGCTTCTACGCAATTTCTTTGCAGTAATGAATTATAACCTATTAATAAACCACATCTTGAATTTTAACGCAAACGGATCCCATTGAATACATTTTTATCATAAGCATATTAATTACTTTCTATCCGATAACTAGTACCGAATCAAGATAATATTGTTGGTAATATTGTTGGTAATATGTATTTTTCATGATGTGTCATCTTGTCTAGACAAAGAAACCGCAGATGCGACCATAAATAAAAGGGAAAAACCTGACTTATTTCTTAAAAATTAATTTCTGATATAAAATTTATGACACCGCAAATGTTGTGTAATATATACAGTTATATGTTCGTAATTACTATAAACTCTTTGAAATCATCCAAGTAAAACACTGTAAGCACGGCAGACGCTAAACCTCTAGTTGTTAATGTGACTCACAACAAAATGAAAATAAACATTTTACAATTTATTTTTAGAAATGACATTTTAATTTATGAATAATAAACCGTTCAACTTAATGGTTTAATTGTTTTCAAATCACTCTTTATTTACCCGGCATTGGTAACAAGTTCAAGCACTAAAATAAAACATGAAAAATATTGATATGTTGTATTGTCAAAAGCATTGTTTGCAAAAAAACTATGTATTTTTATACAAATTAATACCCTCTCTATATCCTCAAATAGTAATAAAGAAATCTGCGTCGCAATCAGTAATAAGCCAATTTCTTGATATTCACTACTAATAAATAACTATATGTCTGAGGCACATAAATAACACGCAGAAAATGTTTTTGGGCATTTTTGCAGATCAGAAATGTTAGTATTATTTTCACAGAAAACATTTGAGTTTTCGATAAAAATTTCAAAAGAAAAAAATTGTAAAAATTATATTTACAAATATAATGTTATAAAAAACAAGTATAATGCAAGTACTAATGTCATGAAAGATATTTCTGTAAGAAATTGCGATTTTTAAAATCCCTTAGATAAAAATGAGGCGTTATGCGATGTATCAATCCTATCAAAATTTTAGGGAATACTTTTGGAGCAATTTTGATATTTATAATTTCTCGTGAAATAATATTTTTTTAATTAACGCAAAATATCAGGAAACCACAAAATATTTTCAAAACTGTACGTGGCAATAATAAAAAAAATAATTGAAGAAGATAAATCATTTGAAGTAAAATCTGTCTTCAATAAGCAAAAAAATAGTCGTCAGAGGGTGTATAAAAAACGAAATTTATTTTTCATTTTTTTTAAATTCAGAGTTATAATTGAAAATAGGACCTATGTTATTTTATAAGAGTTTGGTTTATAAAACCAAATATGTTACTACCCATTCCCGAGGTAATAGGGGCAAGTCTTAATGGCCCAGAAAACGGCAGTTACCTGTGGCGGATGAGGCAATCCTCTTTCTCGGCGCTAGTATGGGAAGTAGCATGACGGTAGTCTATGAGACGACAGACCCATCAACAGCCTACTCTGCAATGCGTTGGTAGCGTACTCAGGGGAATTATGAATTCCCCGAATGCTTCAGTTTAATCGGGCTAACCCATATGTTGACAACGTTGGCAAGTCTAAGGTAATAGAAGAAAAAGAACTTCGGCTTGGAAGAGAAAATCAATATAGGTGTTTGGAATGTTTGAAGCATCGATAATGAAACAGTAGAATTAGAAACCGAAATATAAAATAGATAAATTATCATTGCTGTAATCAGCGAAACAAAAAATTGTCCGGAATACAAGAGTTGCATTATTACACAATTATTTATAGCGGAGTGGACATCGATACAAGAGCACAATTAGGAAATGCCGTTTTCATCAACCACAACTGGAAATCTAGGATAAGTTTGGATATATTCGATGGTAAACGTAAGAAGTAAGTTTACGAATTGATAAAGAATATCTTACAATAATTGGGGTATACTGTCCGGAAGAGTGAAATAATGAAGAAGTAGAAGAATCATGTAACAATCTACAAAAGGTTCTTGTCTGTGAAAATAAAAATGATTTCTTAGTTCCAGCTGGAGATTTTAATGGAAGAATTTAAAATTAACCAATTGTCGAACAAATAAATAATCTCTCTAAAAACAGAAGATATTGATACTGAATGGAATTAATTGAAAGACGTCATGAACAGACCGACAGAAGAAGCTTTGGGTACTAAATTAGGTAGACCATTGAAAAAAGGCTTCTGAGTATGGAATGCAGAAGTTGGAAGCCTGATTAAACACAAAAAATAAGCCTATCTTAAATATCTGGGGAGTAGATTAAGCCAAAACTGAATTGAATATAATATTGTGACGTCATGGATACTCACAGCGACCACAGACACAGAGCTTTCGTTAACCAAATAATTATTAACAAGAAAACAAAACAAATATATACACTTATAATCTACTTAAACCCTAGCTCTGATAGACCTACTATCCTCTGTCGCGGGAGCGATCCAAAACCCGATTGAAGATGGTTTTGATATGTGGATTCGCCACTCCTACTTTTGAAGCGCGCCAAAGCCTAGCTTCCGTGACCGGATGTCACGCTGGACACAAAGTCCGTTCTGGCGCACCAACGGCTGGTTTGCCTCGATCGCGAGCGATCTTATCAGATTGAGAATCGGCGTGAATCGTGGCACTCAACCACTCTTCACTCGGAGCACGCACACAGCATCGCTCTCCCCGTGACGCAGTCACCAAAGACATAAAGTCCACGGCTTCGTCAACTAATACTCCAGCCTGCGCGAGCCTGGCTCGCATAGCACCGTCTTGGGCGCCAAGTTTTGTGCACACGCACGAGGTTCTCCACTGTCTCCAGAACCTCCTATGGTCGAGACACTCTGTTATATAGCGCGAGGCCACGTAACCCCCCTCCTACGGTCACGCCACCCCTCGCTTGTTATAACAGTGAAAAGCTTCTATAAGCCGGAGACACCCAAAGCCTTTGTCTTCCGTTCTCGCGTTCTTCCCTTTACGGAAAAACCCTACTTCCTGTGGCGAGACTTAATCCGCAACCAAGCGTCCCCAAATAGATGCCATGAGGCACGCTGGCTAATACGTTACAATATGAAAAGAGCACGAGAAAAAAGAACTCGTTCTTTTAATAGAACTCACTGGGATAGTAACGTGGCAAAAACGATATGTAATTTGCACAGAAGCGAGGATAAAGTTTTCAAATTTCTAAGAAACCTAAATCAACCAATAAAAGACCAAACAGATTTACAAGTATTGAGTGATAATTAACTGCAAGAATTCTATTTAAACCTTTGGACTGGTATAGACATAGATGACAATTTAAATATAGGAAGAAATATAACTGGGAGAACCCGACCCCTTAAAAATAGAAGAGCTTCAAGAAATTTTAAAAACCTGTAAAAAATAGAAAGCTTGTGGTAGGGACAAAATGAAGTACTGATGCTCAATTAGCACCCTCAGGTACGTAGCGATCCTGGCAGACCGAGAAGATCGAAGGAGCAACACAATCCGACTGAAGCCGGAATGGACTAGACTAAATCCAAACCATGCAGTTGAAGAAGAAGGTTTGTGAAACCTGACATTTCTCAGGTATTTATTTATCACAATCAGGTATGTATGTGAACTGTATGACCTTAAAATATTGAATGGCTATTTTCCACATAAAGAAATACATAAATTCACGTGGACCAAACCCACTAGAAAATTTCAATCAGTAATTGACTACATAATTACTAAACAACAGTCATCAATAAAATGGAGCGATGTTCGGGTTCAGAAAGGTGCTTCCTGTGGATCAGATCACTACTTACTAAAAGGAAAAGTTTACCTTATGAATAAACCGTACTTCAAAAGTTAAGGAAACATAAAAACCTAGTACAAAAGGTGGAATACAATATTGAAAGCTTTCAAGATAATTCCATTGCATTTTTATACCAATTGCGCATGGCAGAAAAATATAAGTACATCCCAATAGGAAATAATGAAGAAACATACCAATTTTCAGAAAAATGCACTCATGAAGCCGCTAAAGAAGATTTTGGGGAAAAGGAAAAATGTGAATATAAACAAAAAGACTTGTGGTGGACAAAGAACTTGGTCGAAGAAAAGAAAAAGTTATATTTGAGATGGCTTTCTACAAATGATTTATATGACAGAAGTGAATATAACAGAATAAAATATTTGGTGAAGAAAGAAGTGAAGAAGGCAAAAAATGTATTCTGGGAACAAAAATTTGTGACAGATTAGACAAGTGCATTGGTAACACAAAATCCAGAGAAGCATGGAAAATTTTACATTCCATGAAATTTAATACAACTCAAGAATGGCATTTAGCAGACCCAATTGGTATAGTAAAATGGCAAAAATACTATGAAAATCTTTTGACAGAAAATAGAACTTAATTTCATGGAATAAATTATGAACGCACATAAATTCGATCTCACCAGATGTGACTTTGGAAGAGTTAAAAAAAGTGTTAAGAAACATGAAAAATAATAAAGCACCTGGGCGTGGAGGTATATCCATAGAGCTGGTTAAACATTATCCTATTGTAGGTTTGGAATTAATTACTGAAATATTCAATGGCATTTTAAAAGGCGGTAAAATACCTGAAATATGGAAATTAACCTAAATAAATTCAATTTACAAAAAAAGTTGTAAAAAAGATTGTACTAATTATAGAGGGATAAGTGTGACTTCATCTTTTAAGTAATCTAGTTTCACATGTGACCAAAAATACATTTCCTTGCATAGCACTTCGCATACTATCTCGCAATACGTTAAATTTATTTGAAATATTTTACGTTTGTTTGTTTCACACCGAACTTGACCTGTGTTAAGAAGACGCAGTTCTAAAAGAAATTTAATGACATGTTTGTAATGCCAGTAATTCTTGTTCAGGTTTTCATTGTTCATTTGCTTTCTGCATTTTTGACCTTACTAGACATAATCGACATAATTAGGTTTAGTTGTAGTTCTAAAACTGGAATGAATTGTAAAGGCTACAGTTTACGAGCACATGTTGTAGAATATTACATACGTGCGATCAACATCTGCTTTGTATCGAAATGCGTGGCTCATGGCTGCATTTTCAAGGGGTTTCCTCTTGTCTAACACAAAACTTCATCAGTATTTCTAGTGTATGTAAAAACATTGACACAGCATTTTGATGACCATCTCGCAGAAGTCGCAATTGTTTATTGCTTTTGATCGGTTTTCATGCCATGAACTGGGTACCAGGTACATTGAGTTCGGAAGGTAAATGTCGGCATATCAGCTCTATTTCTCTGACGCATAATATTGGTACAGCTTGTAAAGGTTTCGCTTCATACAAAAACAGAATAATTTTCAGATGAAAGCAGTGAAATTGTCCGTTGATTACTCTTATTAAACCCCTCTTATTATTTTGAAATCATGAAACAAGACAGGGTCTAAAACACTAAGAATATCCGACCACATCATTACTCTCCGGAGTCCAAAATACCCTCCTGAACCCAACAAATATGTTTTATACTCGATAATTTCTCTTTTGCTGAATTATTTAAAGAAATATTACTTTTCATTCAACCTTTGGGTCATAAATATGTTATTCTTTCATTTGATAATTTTATTTTCTAATCTTAATGATATATTTTCTACCGCCACGAAACAATCCATGAATTTGCAACCCATGAAAGAATGTTGGCGTAATACTTTAGAAAGTATCCCAAATACTACTAGAGGCATTTAAAAAATGTCAGCATTAAAATATACGAAACAAAATCTTTAGAATAGGAACATTACACAAGCAGTCGAAACGACGCTTCCAGAGCGTTCTAGGTAAATTTGATTATTATTCATGAAATACATTTAAAACATAATATGTAATTTTTCCATTTTTAACATAGATTAAATAAATAAAAATGATAAAAAGTGACAAAATTACAAAATCCTATCTTCAAGAACAACGAAGTTACAAGGAAATAAAGTTCACCAGGAGTCGAAATGATGCCTCTGGAAGTTCTAGTGTTAATCTGAATAACAAACTGAAGTGTCCCGCTTTCCTTCAATATTAATTTCCGATTTTACGCAATGGGTCTCAGTATAGTATACTATTTTTTGTATATTTTACTGCTTTCCTTCTCTCAAAATACTTTAAAACATGGGTTTTTATACCATCGTTTGCCCACCTTTAGGGGTGTGCGGTTGACGCACAAAGAAACGTGAACAACTTCCACGACAAGATTTGAATGATTAATAGATTATTTTCTGCTATGTTCATTAGTTCCGTAAGTGTACTGTATGTTTTATCTCAGGGATGGCGATGATATTTTCCTGGTGGTTATTGAGTCCCGCCGCCAATCTACACGTAAGCTTGCTCGCTTTTCCCCAGTTAAGTAATGTACTCAGCGGAGCACCGCCTGAACCGTGACAAGATCTCAGCTGACTGGTCTTCTGACATATGTAATGGTAAGTATGTGTGTAAGTAAGAGATGAGGATAGGACAAGGCAGAGGAAGGAAAGGCACGGGCCGTGGCCCGCTTGTTAGGATACTGCTTCAGCATTCGCCTAGTATTGGTCGTTGAAACCACGGTGACACCAATACTACCGCTCATAACAGCCGGTCCCTAGAAGTCTCCTCCAGTCAGAGGCTGCATTCGACCTAGATGTCTAGCCAGTGGCAAAACTCCTATTACCGTCGAGACTCGACTTCCAGGGCCTTCTGGTGACATTGGGCTGATGCAGTGACATCAGTTGATTCCAGTTAGTACAATATTAAAACAGAAATTATGCACTTTCTGAAAATTCCGAGTTAACAATTTTCAATACTTCTAATGTCAATGTTGTACAAGCACAGTTACTTTGTTTACTTCCTTGTGTAGGCCTTAAAGTTGAGTTTCTTTCAGTTCTTCAAAGTATTGGTATCACTTCAACAATACATTTCGAATTTACAAAAGTAAAAATGGTGTACAAAGTTTTTTTGAGTTGTAACTTCGCCCACCCTTAAGGATTAAAGCCTATTGATGTTGTTTCAAAGGTGGTTGAGATTAGTGCATGTGGCGACGAGATACGGGCTATTTTGATCCGGAAAACTTGGATGTGTGAATGGCTGATGCTGTTTCTCGGTTAACTGTCATATTAGAAGCTTTGAGATTAGTCTTAGTTAATAATCCAGAAGTAAGATCTAATTGTGCAGTCATGGAGGTCATTATGTTATTTTAATTTCCTTTTGGCGGGGGGTACGTTACATGAACGTAATAAAAGCGTTTCACGAACGTATTGCACGTTCTGTGACAACTAAGGAGAGTAGTTCATTTCACGGGAAATAACAAAATGTTATATTTTATATACTGTCGTATGAAACATATTTATGAAATTAATTTTCTAAAAAGGATATTTTAAATACATATCTTCAATGAATTGTACAAAAAATATACTATTTACCTGTAAAACTTTTCTGCTACTACTATGCTATTGTATTTGTTCACACATTATATAAATTACCCTTGTAATTTCTTCATTTGACGCAATTAAAACTATTTCTGTCAACCAGGGTTTTTGATTTTCCGTCGATCGCATTTTTTATCATTACCCCGGATAATGAGTGTTTTACTTGAAAAAACGTCCCAGAGTTATTTGTCAATCTTCAACCTACAGTACGTCATTGTACATTCGAGAAATAACTGATTTCATCTCCCGTTAATTTCGAACTTCATTACAGTCTCGAATATTCCGACAAATAGGCAGCTCTCCGCAAACAAAACAGACAGCTCGCTCTTATTCGCTTCGCGAAGTCAGTCCCACGCTCAGCAGAAGACAAGCGATCCCCCTCCCACTCTTCGCCTCGCACACCGCGAGAAAGCGCGAGGAGCGCGGCGAGGTGTGGTAAGCAGAAAGAAACTCATGGGCAGGGGTATTTTTACTCCGAGTCTAATTAACTTGGCCCGGCCATTGTCACCCTGTCCCGCCACCACCGCCGCCGGCACTTCCTCCGCCACCGCTGGGGCCACTGTCTCTCCGCGCCCCGCGCTCGAGTTCAAAACGCGCTTTCGGGCTACATAGAGTCCAGGGAGGAAACGTCAAAACTTCGAAAATAAACTCTGAACACAATATTAGGCATATTTTGTCTAATAAACGCCTTGGGTATTTCGAATGGCTGAGCCTCCCTGACTGGTCTCCCGGCATGTTTGGTAGTGTAGTTCTGGTAAGTGTGTGTGTGTGTGTGTGTGTGTGTGTGTGTGTGTGTGTGTGTGTGAGTACCAGGTGAGAGTAGGACAAGGAAGAGGAAGGAAAGATCGCGGGTTGTCATAAGCACTCAAAAGTTGGCTTGAAAAAATGTTTTTCATGCAAAAATTTACATTGTAGAAACATATAAACACTCATGAATAAGTAAATTGTTTTTTTACAAAAGAAATAAATATATTCCTTCACAACGAAACATTAAGACAGATATTTTGAAAACCAGTCAAATAGTGTAACATGTACATTTTAACGATTTGTATATATTATCGCATTTGTGAGTGGTGCTCCAAATTATTTCGAAGAACGTCTTAAAAAAACTCCAAAAACGACTGTGAGAAAGCCCTCAAAATTCGCATTTACAGTAACGTTTAAATGATATTTTCTTAAAAGCGGCTCTAAATTTTTCAATGAAAATTTCTACAGAAGACGAAGTTTTACGCTTCTCTTATATCCTTAGAGACAAATGACGGTTCTGCCATTAGGATTCCAAAACATCGATAGATGGAAGTTAGCAAGAGGATGGCGCAAGCGTAAACAGCTAGCCCAAACTAAGGATATGCGAATGACTAGAAAGTCTGTGCCATTTTCAAGCACCACTAGTTTAAAATTCTCTTGTAACAAGAACATTAAAATTATGGTAATTTCAGAAAATATTTAAAAACTGATTGTTCTTCAACATCACACACTCTCGCATCATTGGTAACAAATATGTCACATTACGTATATTACATGAACGTATACTACATTACTTATAACGTATTACAATACTTACTTGCAACATAACTTTAATTACAACGTATGTTACATGCTCGTATATTACATGAACCTGCAAGTGTTTCCAAACGGCACAATATTATTTTCTTTGTTGGGATTTGAACTCAGTATCTCACAGTTACCACACCATTCACGTTAACCCTACACCATCAAACTTTAAAAAGTGTATTATTTGCATTTGCAATTTTCAGAAATCAGAGTTTTTCATTTATTATTATTTAACATCTATATTTAAACTGACTTTAATTGGGAAAATATTTATATTATCATTATAGTATTTTTGCAACGTTAATTGTTAAAATACAGAACGTTCTCCGAAAGAGGGATCTAAAGACTTTTTAATCATCCAGTGCTCTTTTTGAAGTGTTTTCACACACGCAATGTAACTTCACAAAGAGAAATGAACGTAATGCTGCGGAGAAAACGGCCATTTTGGGCAGAAAAATTATTTCTGTATATCTTTGTCCTCTGGCGGCTTTTTCTTAGGCTCCACAACCCCCACATAATCAAAAAAAAAGATAATGTAAAAATAAATAAAAACAAAATATGTTAGGAATATACATTTTCTCCTAATGGCAATCACCATTCAAGATATTTCAGCAATATCGGTGTATATGAAATCTTTTGAACCAAAGAGCGCCCAACGAGCGCTCTCTTCGGCGTCTGGTGCTCTCCTAGGCCTTGCACCATGTACCGCTCTTGGCTATTTACTCGTTGGTTCAACGTAGGGCCAAACAGGGTATTCGGTGCAGCAACTAGTATTCTTCTAAAGGGCAAGGGGTCCGGTGATATATCGTGGAACGGCACCAGAGGAAACACAAATTTCCTGTCTTCGTTTGACACTAGATTTAATTTAATTTTATGAATTCGCGTGTTATTGAAACGGCCAAAAGTCAATTAATTATTGACAGTATTGAGTACATTATTTATAACGTTTGCAGAATTTGTTTTCATTTGGTATTAGACTTGTTTATTCAAAATGTACCTTTGATGAGTTAATTTTGCTGTTGTGGAAGGAAGTCTTTTCTCTCAGGGGGATGCATATTTCTGATTGCAGTTGTAGTCTGTGAATGTCGTTATGAACACGAATGGGTGTGAAAAATCTTTTATTATTGCAGTACACATCAGAGTTCGTATATTTTTTATGTCTAAGAAACGAAACTGATTCTCTTTTGTTCGAACAAAAGTACGTGATCAAACGATAGTCAAATCGGTGGATCATTAGAAAGGCGTGCGACACTCGCAACATGACTTGTGGACAAAAACAACCAAGCAATCAGATTAGAGATGACCGGAACGCAGCGACGGTTCCGCCAATTACAACACGCGAGTGGGAGAAGGGAGATGCGAGGGTGGAGTGGTGGTGAAATGTTAGCTGACGGAAAGGAAAGGTTACTTCTTTTTTATTTACGTGCCTGAAGTACTGAGTACTTGTACACTACTCTTTTTTCTAAACGTGATGAAGCGAAAGACTCTTGCTGGCAGGCATGTGAAATTTCACATCTGAAAATCATACCTATGATCAGTTTTCTGTTCTTATGTTCTACACTTCAGAGCGCCATGGCTGTTTTAATTATCGCAGTGCCTCGCTATCGAGGGCAGTAAATGAGCGTCGAACAATTTTAGGTTTACGGAGGACCCTCAGTGTACCGCTCAGTGACGGGTTCAGAGAAACCCAGCCCTCTAATAGGCTATGTCACACCTGTCAAAACGCGCCCGCGCGAGCTACTTCCCCGCCTGAGAAGTCCGGCGCTCCTGCGAGCAGAGGCAATTTCCCCTGACACCGCTCTCATTTCCCCTCCAAATCCAGAAAGGGGTGAACACGCCATGTCCAAAGCGGCGCGAAGCGGGACATAAATACGTTTCCCAGATTTCTTCTATCAAATAATCGAGATTTAAATTGTGTATGTTGTTGTTACTTTTTACTACTTGTTGTGTATGTTACTTTTTACTACTACTTTATTTTATTTTTACACTCCGTAATAAACGCTGTTCTGATTTTCGTTTTGTGTTGTTTTATTAAATCAATAAGTTATTTGTCGTATATAGCAATAATGTTAAATAAGTTAATGATAATAGTTCTCGCTTACGAGCGTAAAGGTCCTTTAACAGACAATAATCATTTTCTGTTCAACATCCTAACCTGATATAATAATTTTATCCAATTGTTATCCTCCTAAACAATCACGAGTACAAAATCGAGTGATTTTCGAATCAAAATGTTTAAAACGCTGTCCAGAAGAGCCTTCGCGCCACGGCTGGCTGAACATGGTTTCAGGCGCTAGTCTTCCCACTGGGCCTCTCGGTCGCCTCGCTGCCTTTTTCTTGCTGCCTCCCTTTGTTCGCTGCCACCGGCCGTTGCCGGCCGCCTGAGCCGAAAGCGGTGTGACGCATGAAACAGTCCCCTGTCGCGGTCGGTGGACGGCGGTGGCTGTGTGGGAAGGGCTCTGCCGATTCTCTGTGGCGCCACCGAGTGACCTCGTGGAAAGCGGCCCTACGGGCCCCACCGCAACGCGCTTCTGAGCGCCGCGGCTCGTCGCAGAGCATCGGTTTGAATGGAGACCTTCCCAGGTGTGGCGGGTTTTGCGCTGCTGCGGCATACTGCGGCGGACTCTCGCTACGCGAAGCGGAGGAGGCGTACGTGCCACCGCTAGCAGAACACAGCTTTAAATGATAGCCTTCCCACTGAGCTGTCGGTCGCTGCGTTTTACCTGTTGCGGTCCGTTTTATCGTCCCCGCCGGAGGGTCGGCGAAACCTTTACCTGCAGAACCCACCCCCCTCCACGGCGTGCGGCCGTGGCTGGAGAGGTGGCGGCGTCGGAAGGGCTATGCTGCTTGACGGAAGCGCTCCGCCACGCCGTCGCGACGTGGGACGCGACGTGGACGCGTCTCACGTCGCCACCGCTGCGCGCACCCGGACACCGCGGCTCGTAACAGAACATTGGTTTGAATGGAGACCTTCCCATGTGCGGCGGGTTTGCGTATCGGACTTTCGCTACGAGAAGTGCCACCTCTAGCAGAACACAACTTCAAATGATGGTGTTCCCACTACGCCGCCAGTCGCAGCGTTTTACCTGCGGTCACTTTGTTCGTTGTCACCGGAGGGTCGGCAAAACCTACCCCTACAGAACCCACCCCTTTCCACAGGCGTCGGAGGCGGCATCAGAAGAGAACTGCAGCTTTTCGGAAGCGCGCCACTGTGGCGTCGTGTGAACGCGCCCTAAGGCTGCCTTCACAAGCAAGCATTCGGTGACGCCACCGAGAAGCGGTAGAACCCTTCACATACAGCCACCACTGACCGACACTGATCGTGAGTGAGTAAGGTTCGGTTAGTCACAATCCTAATGGTTCAGCCAGTTGAAAGGCAGCCAGCAGGTAAAAACCGAGTCACTGGCATGATCGAGCTGTCTAGCTGCCGATAATTTCTTCCTCTAGCTCTCTAGTTGCCGATAATTTCTTCCTCTTCCCTGTCCTTTCCTCACCCCTTGCGTGCACACCCTTCCGCTCACATGCACTACACTACCACACTCGCCGAGAAACCTGTCGGGAGCGTAGAGCTTGTCCCGACTGGAGGGTTGCTACGCAGGTGGGATATACCTGCTTGGAGAAAATAACCGCAGGTTTACGTAGGTCGACGCCAGATCTCGTCATTAAGCACCCCCACCCGGAATTATAAAGTATGCTATAAACTTATGGGGCTAAATGAATTGAATTGAATTGAATTGAATTGAATATGCCTTATTTTACGTGACGTGACGAATGGTCTTAATAGTTTAAGTGCTCGGAATCATTATTGAAACAATTAATTGATCACGGGGCGATGTGGGATGGAGCGCGATAAAGAAGGGATAGCGGAGATCGGGGAGGGCAGGAGAGGACGGGGATATAGAAACAGAATTCCTTTCCTGATCTAATAGATGATTGATTAATAAAAACCTAAAACGAAAGGAACTTCGGCTATTAAATTAATAAAACACAGAACAAAATAAAAAATGGTCATTTTAGGCAAGAGACCTAGCTAATCGCCCATGTTTCATACCCATGAATTTTTCGAGTTTTTTCAGTGTATGTACGAGCACAAGCTTCACAATAAATACAGTATTTTATATTAAATATTACAAATAACTTAATAAAGGACATTTGCGATCTATTTAAAAATTTCGTTGGATACTGAAGTTTTCAGCGATAAAAATATGCGTTTTGTGAGAAATATTGAATGTTTATGTTTTCACATTTGCCTAGTTGCAATATTACGAATCGTTAACACGAAATCATGAGCAAAATAACTGATTTCTTATTATATATGATTAAATAAGAATAAAAAATTTGTTGATATGACATAATACACCCAGAAAAAACGCTTATTTCGAATATACAACACAACACAACCAATTTCGGTCCCTAATTCTTGGAACATGATAAATTTCATTGCAAGCATATTTCGTAAGCAACCACAATTCTTTGACTTGGACACAACGCACTTGAGATAGTTTTTATTTAAGATCAAGAAGAACAAAATCGCAACCTAGCACACACGGTTACCACTCCCAAAGAACAGTCTTCTGTTTTCCTTGAACTCTCTTCTTTGTTCGCCTCATGGCGTCTTATCTGCCATGCGGTTCATTGTATTATCTTTTTCCTGTTTGCCAAAGGGATGACATGAACTCATCTATATTCATAGTCACTGCATCATGCTTGAGACAGGCGATGTAATAAACATTTTAAGAGAAACTTAATGATCTTTAAACTGCATCCTATTATTATTACTCGTAATTATATATGTATTCTACATAATGTATGTAAAATATCATAATGTGTATCATATGACTATTAATAATTAACATAATATCCAAATAAAGACATAAACAAAATAATTGAATCGGATGTAGACCCTTTGGTAGAAGTTTTGTGCATAACGAACTTTCCCCGCGGTCGGACACAGCGAGTTCGAATTGAAGACATCCCAGCAGACGAGGTTTATTGACGTCCGGCGATAGTCACGGATGCGTGTTAGGTGCTCCTTTATATTTTTCCGTATACGTACGTATATACGGAATAATATACGCAGTATATAGAAAGGTTTTGTAATGCTGCGGAAAATCGATTTCACGATTTCGAAGGAAATATACATTTTGGGGTCCCCAGTTACCGAGAAAGATTTTTTTAAAACTATTTTTACAAAACGTCCCTCCTTCTGTATGCTCGTTGGTCCGTCTGTCTGTCCGTCGGGGTCTGTGAACACTAGCGCCTAAACCAGACGTAGGATTGTTTCTAAATTGAAGAAAACCCTGTCCATCTGACTCGAGTCAGAACATTGAGATTTTGAAAAACATTCTTCAAAATTTGGGGTAATTTATGGAGCCCTCCAGATATTTTCAAAATTTTCGCCAAAACGGTTCCAAATTATTTCTTTAAATTTCTTGTAAGAATAGAGTAACTTGACTTATAAAGGTGGCGTAGGTGCAATTTTCACGGTTAACTCTGAATTATCAACAATTTCAAAAGTATGATTTGTATTCGGTGTCTTTCTACAACTTCAAAATTAAAGATCGAGATTTTTCCTTCAAATACAATTTGTTCTTTATAGTGAGTTTTTTCGTTAAGGTCATGTACATTTTTTTTGAAAATGTTATTTGTTTTCGCGCAATATTGCGTGCAATTTGTGCAATTTTAAAAAATTACAAAAATCAGATTTCCTCAAAAACGGCTCTAAATTTGATCTTTGAACTTTTGGTAGTGATAGTGCTAAATGCACTCTATCAGATGACATAAACGTGTTATTGCTTTTATTTATCGTTTTTATTAGAAAAATATGTTTTTACTTGTTTCTCATGTCGTTAATATTTATGTTACAGGCAATTTGTTCACATTATTATATTTATAAGTATATTTGATTTAAATGATGTCAATGATTCTCTATAAAGTTTCTCGAAAACTCAACCGTTTTCTGTGAAAAATAGCTCAAAATGTCGTACTTTCAGAAACACTCAAACGCCATTTCCTCAAAAACAACTCCGCATATTTCCAACAGAGAGTGTTAATTGCACTGTTTACTATGACGTAAAGTACATTTTTTTAAATTACACAAATGTAATTTTTTTAAAGATCTTCCACACTGTTGATATAAACATCTCCAGCAAATTGTAAACACTATTGAATTTGTGAGTAAAAAGTTTTAAATACCTACTACTGAAGTTTTTCGAAAACTCAAAAATGTTCTGTGAAAACGAGCTTTAATTTTCGTATTTAAAGTTGCGCTCAAAAGTCCATCTTTGTAAAAAATGGCTGCAATTTTTTTAAATAAAATTGTCATTTACTTTTATTGTTCTTTAACAATATTAAAATAATATTTCCGCTCTACAATTCGAAAACCAAAAAATTAAGAAAATGTCAAAAAAAATATTTTTGGCGGCGAGTGATGGCAAATCTGAGTAGCTAGAACAAAGGAAATAAAAACGAATACGGGAAAGTCTGTGCCATTCTGTAGCACAATTAGTTTCAAATTTGTCTACCCTTCATTCACCCGTCTGTGAACACCACTAGTGCCTAAACTACGTAGAATTTTTTCCAAATTGAAGAAACCCTTCTCTCTCTCGCTCGCGACGAAGTTTTGAGATAACTTTCTTAAACATTTGGGGGTACTTTATTTGAATCTCCCGGACATTTTGAAAATTTTCTCAAAAACAGCTCCAATTTTTTTCATGAAATTACTTGTAAAAATATAACATACAGTTATAAAAGTGGCATAGATCATATTTTCACGGTTCATTCTGAATCTTTGACAATTTCAAAAGTATGAAAAGTGGCAAGCCCGAATATCTAGCCTAGACCAAAGAAAACCACTACGAGAAATGTGCCATTCAGTACCACCACTAGTTTTAACTGCCCTAATCGAGCGATCGGTGTATCTTGATGACGTCAACCATCTTTGCGTTTACATTTTGATTTTCCGACGAAATAACTGTATTTGGTGTCATCTTGTTAATCTCTCAGGACCATCAAAATATCTGATTATATTTTCTTGACTTGTATTAAGAGACCTTAATACAAGAACAGAATGCAATTCAACGGAAGTAGTCAAATAACTGCCGATATAAGAGAAGAGGCATTCATAAAGTCACCTCCAGAACATTTCTTCGTTGCAATCAGTTTTTATAGGCAGTTAACAATGCGCTCTATCTTGGACAACTTTTTTAACAATTTTGAAACGCGCAAATCACCTGTTCTACTATAAAATCCTTTATTGTTTTCTGAAATACAAAAATATTTCTGGAAGAAATATGTGCAAGAGAAAGTATTTATTTCTATTAGAATTCAATCAGAGAAAAAGTATACACTTACACAATTGTTCCGCATATTGTTTGTAAGCATGGAAATAAACAATATTTCATTATGAATTCATAGACAAATTGATCACTGTATTTTTCGTATGATTCAACGACAACTCAACCTCGACTATTCTATAATATTATATATATATATATATATATATATATATATATATAATATTATGTCCAATTATTTTATTATATATTATATTATATTATATTATGATACGATTCTTATCACAATATTGTCGTAACTATTCTTATTAAACAGCAGTGTCTGTTGTAGAGGTGGAAGGCCCGGGTTCGTCTCTGGGTGATGGCAAAGGTAGGGAGCGTGGTCGCTGGCGGAGGCTGGGCCCCAGCGCACGGCGCAGCTCTGCGGCCGCCGCCTTCACCGCCGGCGCCGTCTCGGGCCGCGGCCAGCGCACCACCGGACGCGTGTCCAGCAGGAAGCGCAGCAGGCGCGGCAGGCGCCGGCGCTCCAGCGGCTCCAGCTCCAGCAGCACCAGGAACTCGCGATCCTCGCTGAACAGCTTGTGCTGCACCATCTCCAGCTCCCACTGGCACCACTGCAACCACCAGCGTCACAAATTTTAATGCATCGAAATGTCTACACTGATTACGCCATGATTGTCAGCCATGATAGGAAATCAGGAAAGGCTGACCTTGCTGTCGATGAAGTGTTGAGTGAGGACGACGATGACCTTCCTGCTGTGCTCGATGGCGTCGACGATGTTGGAGACGATGTGTGAGCCCAGCGCAAAGTCCCGGTCGAAGAGGCACAGGACGTAGCTCTGGGGACGGCGCTCTAGGAGAGGCACCAGTCGACGCATCACCCACTTCCGGTTCTTACCACTGCCATAAAAATTTTATCAATATATATTACTAATCCTAAATACGTTTTATATCGTTTTCATTTTCATTATTAATAGACTTTCCTGTTTATGTTACAAATTGTGTTATGCTGTATGAGATGAATTTACTCAAGTTCATAATATAAGTATCTTGAGTACACTAATTGCATATTAGATTATTCAAAACATATAGCTCGTCTCCCTTTGAACCACTGCATATTTCGATTGAAAGACTTTCCACAACCTCTAGTGCGGGTCTACGATTCACGGTAATTACTACTCAGAGTAATTTTATAAAGATATTTAAATCAAATCAAACCTAAAATATGATAAATCGTGAGTGGAAAGAGGGGGACAATAGATCATTGTGGAATAACAAATTGCATCATTCAATTCAATAAAAATTAGGCTAGTTTCGTTTCCGAGGCAGCTGTCAGTCAGGCGTGTCAGCTACCTCTCCCCTGTCGAGAAGGGAGGTAGCGGCGGGGAACTGGAGTATGTAAATTGGATACCAAAAGGAAAATAAGAGTTTAACCTATACATAAATTGGGGACCGATCGAGAGAAGGGCACACGCAAATGGGGGACCAGACTACTCCATCCCCTCCCAAGTAAAAGTAGAAGCTGACACTTCGAAGAACATGTTCATAGCCATTCTTTTTAAAACATATCTCCCTTTTCAATTTACCAGTCTTATGACTGGATTTTTTTTTGTGAAATATGGTTCGGTTTAAGCTGGTTTTCATTCAATTGAATCATTCGTTTATTGAATGAATTCACTTTATCTGGCCATTTTTATATTCTTCCTTTCTCTCAGCTAAAATTCTATAACGCTGAACATGGAATTTGGACACTCTTCTAGTGTTTTCTTTGCGTTTCATTTTGGAATAGGAGCGAGTCTGGAAGATTTTCAATAAGACGGAAGACAAAGCTGGACAGCAGCGTGTTGCGGCGGCCCCTTTAACCCACTGACCGTTTCAATCAGTCCTCCACCTTACGAGGGTTTTTTGGTCCCCAATTTACATGAAGAATTAGAAAGTAAGTTTCGCGACAAATGATGAAGAGATTATTTGGTCCCTAATTTACTACATGCGTCCTGAAGAACAGATGACGTGTCCGGTGGCTCGGAACAAGGAGAGGAGGAGAGCCTATCCTCTGACGAAGACATGATAGGAGAAAGCGGAGGGGGGCTCCTCCCTTTCCTTATACAGGGATATATTGTATTTATTTCCAGTACAGTTATTTTACATTCCGCTATCAAAATAAGCCCGAACACTTAGCAGTTATACTGCGATTCGTTCGACTCACTTGATATTGCATTGTGCTCTTGTCTGTCATTAGGTATTTTCTCTTTAGACATTAGGTCGACGCTGCTTGCGTTTTAGGACTTGATTTTTGGAATCGATCGACCACTACGTTTTGTTTCTTTTGTTGACGACCTGTCTATTGGCTAACGACTACGAATAAAATTGCATTTTGTCTTTAATTCCAGTTCAGTTATTTTACTTCGAATAATTGGTAATATATTGCTTATTTCGCTATCAAAATATCCCCAAACACATTCGCTGTTATATTTAGATTAGAAATACCACAATATCATAAACTATAGATTTTTTTAATACATGGACATTTTCAGGGGCGACCACTTTCTTCTTCTCTTGATTTTGACATTGTCAAACCCGGAGAGTAAAATAAATTCAAATTTTCAAATAAAAATATTACAAATTAACTGAAGATAATAATCACTGAAGAAAATCACTGAAGCAAAATTTCGATATTCTCACTTGCTGATTACTTGCACAGATCATCAACCATCAAAGTTATTAGTTTTTAGTTTTACAAAACAAAGAAATTGAATTAAATATTCGGTTTTAAATATATATTACATTAGGAATTTCAGTTTTTCGTTGTATTGAATTACAAATAATTGAGAAATGATTCCATTTCTGAATGAAATAATATTATTCCGACAACGAAGTACATTTTCTCTTTGTCGTTCGACCATTTTATGACTCGTATTGGCGACATTGGAATGCGAGATTTTATGTTCTCTCTCAAATACCTGCCTTTATGTTCTATTACGTATCGTCCCCGTCCTCTTAAGATAATCTAGGCAATAATCACTCACCTGTAACAAATGAAGGCATTATAAGAAACTCCGTTTGGGTCCACATTCTTCCTTCTGGAGCTGGAACGAACCTTTGCCAGGTGCACGAGATAGGCCACTTCCGTGCGGTAATAGAAAACAACACCGCCCACTATCGTTACCACTGCCACACTGCCCACGATAGAAAGCCCCATGCCCAGCCACAAGTGGCGTCGTGGCGTGAAACACACGGCGTCGAAGTCCACCTCCTATGTGGGCAGGATGTGAACAGGTCAGACGCGTGTTTCTCCCCAGGTTCTTCACTCGGTGGTTGTGGTGGCGAGCCATTGCTGGAGGAGGGATGCCTGGCAGTTTCTTTCCGCCAAGATCTACTTCCTCCAATACATTTAGAGATTGTAGCATTACTTCTGAGAAAGTCGTAATGAGATTATTTGAAAGGTTCAATGCTGAAACCCAAGCTTCACGCACACGAAGATATTTGACGCGCGGTGAATCGATATCTATTTCAATGAGATTGAAGACAGAACGTGAGTGACGATTTTCTCTATTTGATTTTTGGATGACAAATATTTTTTCATCATTCCAATGAGATATATTGTTCTGTGAGATGTCCAGTTTCTGGACATGTATGATTTGATTCCCCAAGTTAATTAAGTGAGTAATTACGTTTCCAGACATATTAATATGCTTGATATTTCTGCGAGGTAGTTCGGGCCATGTAGTCAAATTGCATGACCTAACATCTACTTTTTGTAGAGGATAACCAAACAATCTGAGGGAATTAGGTCTGTGGAAAGGGTTTTGATTTAAATATATTTCAGATAAATGTGGAAATCCTGCAAGTGATTTTGTGGTCAGGAATGTCAGCAAGTTTTTACGCAAACTAAGGACGTTTAATTGGGGAAAGTCTGTTAGGGCCGCGTTGAAAATCTTCATCTGGCACTCTTCGAGCAACAAATTCTTAAGATGAGTTAGCCTCGGAAATTCGCCTTCCCATTTATCTATATGTGTTCCCTTAAGATTCAACGTTATAAGAAAAGTCATACCGTCAAATACTTCTGGCACTAATGAGAAGTTTTGCACAACGGAATGAAAACGAAATGTTTGCACCAGTTTGAGTCCTGCAAATGCCTTGGGAATCTCTTGAAAATGACTCTCAAGAATGACAACATTTTCCAGTTCCGTTCCATCAAATTCATCTGAAATAAATATAGGAAAATATATAATTGGTTTTATATAATGGATAATGTATTTCTGTAAATGACAACACATATATTACGTACAAACTCTTAAATATCAACATTTCTAATAACAAAATAGCCGTTGAAAAATCAATTACATATTCTGTCCTGCCTATAATTACCGTATGGTTGTCAAGTAATTCGTCTTGGTGAGTAATTTTTAGAGAAATTAAGATTTATTTTGCCCTTTTCCAGCCTAACACAGATCACTCAGCTGTATACAACATATTTATTAAGCTTTAGCTTTATATTGTGACTACCCAAATGTAGATTAAAATTTTCCCTCTACATTATGGTTATATTTTCGTTTTGATGGTAGATATGTTTACCTGGTGGAAGTTTGTTAATGTTACTGTTGAATGTTTCAAGAGTTTTTAGGAGAGGTAGCTGACTGAAATGGGGTAGGGGGCCTTTCTGGTCTGTCCCGAAGGAGCCGTAGAGATAAAGTTCTTGTACTGAACTGCCTGCAAGACCGGGCAATACCATCGGGTATTGTTCTACAATCTCAGCTGATGCGTGTAGCGAATCCAGCCACCTGAGATCAGAGCGGAATAGTGGCGATGAGAAGTTCCAAAACAGAGGGTCGTCCAGCGTGTAGGTGAATACAGGCAGTACAATCACATCAGCTCGCAGTTTATAGGTATAAGAGCAGTTCCTGAACCTGAAACATTTTTTAACAGCAATAAAATGAAGTTAATATATTCGGTAAAAAAATTATTAATGAGATCATTGAAACATAGACCGTAATAGAAGAACCGATTTTCATATTGTTGGGTTCAAGAACTCACAAAACGTGAATTTTGACTGTGAATACAAGTCAAAATTGACGTTGAAAAGAAAGTACTAATTTGCTACGTAGTGCTGGATGCAACATGAGAGCTTGATGTCTGACGTGTCTTTCACTACCTTTATTCTTATCAAATATACAATTTTGTCTCCTCTTCAAATAAATGTACGCCCCTGAATTGGCGAAATTGGGACCGAAATTCATTTGTTAAGTAAAGATATCCGACAATTGTACGTCCGGGCCCTCTTTGTATAAAACATGTGTGGATTTTGTCAGTATATATGTGTATCCACCACTGATAAAAATAATTCGATAGATAGGCACTTATTGGCTATGTTGAGATAGTTCACTATTCAAATGTCATCTCATTGTATAATTACTAGGACCGGATTTTCGTGCAGTAACACTCTAATACGTGCATTAAAACCACCAAAACCTGCAAAATGTGTAATAAAAGTATAAAAAGTTTGCAAAACGGTGTAGCCTAATAGCCTTGAGATAATCAGCTTGTGAACTTATTTTACACCCAGGATGTGAAATTTAAGCTCAATGAAATATTATGATTTTAGTGCTTTTATTATAATTACGTTTGTACATGTTAATTAAACAATTTTTTTTGTATTTTAAATAGTGTTCACAGTCAAAATTATATTATCAGAAAAGTACAAAAATTGAAAAATACATAAAAATATTTTCAAAACAAATAAGATTTACATGAAGAATTTTTAATTTATTTCACTGTAGTATACAGTTATGTACAATTTCCAAATTGTTTTATGAGAAATTATATTTTCTATCATCTAATTTGTTTCAGACAAGAAAAACTTTATTCTACCTTTACTTGAAAAAGAACATTTCTTGTATGAGTTTAAAATGTGAGGAGTGAATCGATATATTTTTCCATTTAAAGCATCGTTATAATTTCACACCTTACAGCTCGGTATCGTTTCCAATTCCTCTATGTACGGGATCTATCTTTCCAATCGGATCATGCATCTGTTTCATGTACATACACGAACATATCGTTGGCTGAGCGGCCGCAACCAAGGCCGCGGACCGAGTTCGTAGCAACACCGCATATCCCCTCTCCCGTGTGCAGTCCCTCAGAAATTTTAATTAGGCAATAGACATCATGAAACACATAGACGCTCTGTTCGTCGGGCAACAAAATTCAAAATTCGTACATATTAAATGTCACTCGTGTGTCGCAGAACACCCGAATGCATTGTCGGATGAAATCATAAAAACCTTTTCTTAAATGAAACCTTTAAAAAAGGTCAAATAAAATAAGTTGATAATATAATAATATTTTATGCGATAAAGCAATGAATCTTACAAATTCGCAATGCAACGTGCAATTTCATGACAAGGGGCGTCGGTGAATGAGAGAGGTTACTGGTATCTGAACCTCCAGTGCGCGGGTTCGATCCCGGCCGAGGTGCTTGGATTTTCAAAGAGCGAAAAATCCACAGCAGGACTATTGTGGCATGTAAAAAACCCTGTCGGTATGCCCAACAAAATTAAAGCCCGCCGACAACATCTGCCCAAACGAGATATCATTTTTTCCCAACCAGACAGTTCGGACCGACATCTAGCGGAGAAACTGAGAGTCAAGTCCCAGGCGCATTTTGGGAACTGCTCGAGAAAGGTCCCCCAGGCCCGTGTCGGAGGCAAGCTTCTAAAGAAGCCTGGTTCGAAAACTCCGGAAAAGAAACGGAAACTACCCGGAAAACAGGATCAAAGGAAACAAGACGTTCAATTTTGTGCAAAAACAAACCGGTACCAAAATGATGTCCGTTTCATGTTTCAAATCTCTATATAGGTTTCATCCACATTCAAGTTAGCAAAGAAAAATGTAGTTGCACGGGAATCAGGTCTGAGATCCGTGTTTAAAAGGAGAAGGACTCTGTGGCGAGAATATTAAAATTTAAAACGAAATTTGTCAATACGGCGAAATGTTTAAAAAACTAATATTTGTCAGAATACATCACAATTCAAACAAATCCACGACAGAAGTGTAATTTTCTTTACTCTTATTTTAAAAATAAGTGTTCTATTAAATCTCTTGCGCTGAGTTTAGTGTGGAGTTTTTCAAATGAAGGCTGGAGTATAAGTAGGATAAAATGTAATTTTATAATATTCCATTATCGGTACCAGTTATACGAAGAATTATGATGTGTTATAGAACCACAAGTTCTTAAATATATTTTTTCTCCTCTTATCGTACAATTCCCTCATTTGATGGCTGACCGCTGGGTAATGATGCTCATTACGAAGCATATTTCATTATGATACAAGTTCTGAGAATCGTTCTAATAAATGTTTTGTTCGACTGTGTACATTAAAATTGCATTTACTATTATATACTACAGTTTTAATTTCTTCATTAGTAGTATTTTTACGATAAATATTATTTAAAATAAATTGGATTGTCATTTCACTTTGATCCTATTTGACTAGCGCAGTGGTAATCAAAAGACATCTGCTGCAGGCAGGCTAGAGAGCTGTGTGCTATGTGGCCATGACTGAGTCCCGCATGTAAATTGCCTAAACACAATTTAAAATAAAAGTTTAATTTTTTTAAAGTTACCATAAGTCGTAGCAAAAGTGTCGTTCGTATCATAATATTCCACTCGTGTATTAATACCCATCATTACATAATTGTTACATAATGTACTATTACAGCTTCGCAACTAAATTTTGTCTTCTATCCTATGTTTTGGTTGTCGATTCCGTTGACGACTCTTGGGAGGACTTAAATCACTTGCTCAAATGTTAATCAAGACTCTCTTTTCTCAAATATGTATTGTTTTAAATTGTTTATTTTGTATTTGCAAAGCCATTATCTAACATTGTTAATTTATTATCTATTATTAAGGCACTTATGAACATTAATTTGTTTTCCAACGTAACTCATCAACAGTTTTACAAGGAGGGCTTATGTATGACTCATCTTCCGTATCTGACACATGAAAGTGCTTTGTTTGTGAGTGAGAAGTTGGGAGTGAGAGGGTGCTGGAAATTTCGGTGTGTACCCGCGCATGTAAATTTGCTCCAGGTAATCTATTCTTGAGTAGTGTTTACCATGCGAACCAAATTTACCTGTAGAAAGCAATCTCAAAGCGTAGCCTAATAGCTCATGCACTGCAGTTGCAGCGTGTGCCTTGATTCGGGAATTAGAATAAGGTGAAAAGTGTATCTTGTAAACAATTGGTTATGAGAGAGCTTGTTTCAAATCCAAGTCTTCACCTTCTTTCCTAAAATTGAGGTAGGACAATCTTGACGATGCAATATACCTGTACAGTGTCCGAGGTATTTGAAAACTTCGCGCAAAACAGGGTATCTTCTATAATAATAGACGAATAATATTTAATAAATCTATATCCATAATCAGAGATGGCGGTTTTCTAAAATATAAGTTAAAGAATCAAAATGGCTGCCTTTAGACACGCAATTGCCCTTTTAATGTACATAAAATCTTCATTTACTTTCCGTCAAGAATTAGGTTGTCACTGGCTCAACTTGTTTCTGCTCGTTTTTGTCCAAATTTTTACGGGTAAAATACAAATCTTGTAAACCGGAATGAACACTGACATTCGACTTCGTCACTTAGTGCTTTTGTGGAAAGAGTTTACCAGAGTAACCAGTCTTGGGAATGGTGAACTGTATCTCAGTATTATCAGTTATGCTTAAACGTGTTAAATTTTTTTACAATTTCATTTAAGAGTTAATTTTGTACTGATTCAAAATGTCACACATTTTCCCGTAACATATCCCGTTTTTTAAAAGTCGGAGCTACCTTTTCAGTTTAGTCGCCCCCCATATGGAATATACTGTGATGGATTATCCTGAGTTTTTATAAAAAACACCACAAAGTTTAAAAGAATCGCATTGGAGAACTACAATAGAGGTCAATATGGACGAAAAATTATAAAAAAAATATTTAAAAAAGTGGGAAATGTAATAAAACGATTGTAAATAAAGTGTTTAGTTTTATTTGTGGGCACGTGAGGAATTTCTGTGAATGACAATATAAATAATAAATAGAAAAGCATGCGTGTATGTCAAAGAATAAATACTGTGATATGTGAACAAGTGATTTACAATATAAAAGATCACGAAATATTCGCAGATCTAGCAAGAAGAAACGGATTTCGTACGCTACCGGTTATGAAGAAGACAATTGAAAGGCCGGCCTTATGACTTGCTGAACAGAACGAGTTGACCCGTGACAGCGAACAGATGAAAGTTGACAGCGCAGTTAGTGCTGCCAAGATTTTTTACAAAATTTATAATTTAATTGCAAAAGGGGACTAAGTAATAAATAGCGAGTTCGTGATTCATAGAAATTAAATGACATATTTTTGAAGTGACAGGAATTTGGAATTTACTTAGAATTCGGACGTAAAAGGAAACCGAATGAGTTCCAGCAGTGATATGCCGGAGAGCCACAAACGGTAGGAAGTCAGTACCACATGTCATCAGAAATGCTAGCAGAAGAAATCCGCCAGGGAAGTTAATACTGTTGAGATTATTTTCTATGTAGGAAGATAAAGTGATGTTTTGTTTATAGATTTAAGAATAGCTGATAAATAAGAATCTAAAAGGGGACATGCCCATGAACGCAATAATGAAACAATGCATGTGTTTGTAAATAAAGTATGATCATGATGAGTTAAATTGTGCAACATTTCCTGTTTTTGTCATTGTGTATCCTTAGCGACTACAACGAGCTGCAGAGGTTGTGAGGAAATTAGAGAAAACTGTAATTATAACGTTTAGGAAAGATGAACATGATTTTTTATTACAATAGTTAAAATTCAACAAGTAAAATTTCCTAAATAAAAATCGTTAGTGCTTGAAATCCCTTAAGAGCAGGGTTATGGCCCCACAAATATAAATTTTCTATGACCCGCCACGCTTCCATACTAATTAACATAAGTAAAAGCAAGTAAATAATAGACGTTAATGCTTAACAAACCAGTGTAGGCGAATTTTAGATATTCGTATTTTAAAATAAAATTAAATAAATGGTGACGATGGCTGGCAATGCTGTCGATGAACGTTTCCCGTCAGAGTGATCCAAGCCCTAAACCGCATACTATAAACAGAGTTGTCCAAGCTATAGAATCGTCCGAACAAAACAGCCATAACGACCTGCTTCATTTCATCGCCATTTTGGCGTCCCATTTAGCTGTCGTCATACCTGGTTGGGTGTCAGACCTAGTGTTGAAAAGCTGGAGCAGTGTGTCGCGCGGCCATCGCTAGATTACAGCACTAGCAAAGGCAAAACCGCGTTTTTGTAAATTTATTGGAATCTGCCAAACGGATCCGCAGTTCATCAGTGCCCTACCGAGAGAATGAGTGGCGTCATGTCATTTCAGTTGTCTCGATTGGCGAACGGGGAGGAGTCTAACCGTGAGTGACGGACGCAGGTTACTGGAATGCTATAAAAGTCTACACGAGAAAAATTGATCTTCGACATTTAATTTTGATAGAAATCTATATTTCCAATTACCGTCCTGTTTGATGTATATGAATGTTGGAATGGTGCTCCTCATGATACAAAGTTCATTTCCCTAACACCATAGGACGACCATGATACCAGTCCATGGGCCAGAACCCTGACTAATGGAATAACATTCTAATTGAGTTTTTGAAAGAATACTTCAAATCCGATATACTCTAACTGACCATCTCAACATTATTGCTACATGTGTTTCTACTTAACATCACGCGATTCATTGTCTGCCGATTTCTACCGCTGTTTCTTGCTGTCTCCTCGTGTTCCTTCTCCAGTACACCAAAACACGTGACTCATCTCTATGTCGATTGGTCTGCTCTCACCGCGGACTTAAAATGTTCGGATTAGATCTTGGCGTTGCGTGAATAAAGTCTCAAATCAGTTCCACTCACGCAAATCTCGCATGTCCACTCAATTGTTCGAATTGATGTCTATTTCAAACTATTTCCTGATTGACAGATTGGCTAAACACAAATATCTTATAGAAATGAAATGTTAAAAATGTATTAAAATAAATATTATCTCCTTGCTGGCAAATGTTCTACACTTTCTTTTACTATGTTACTTATTTTACCTAACTCTTGTGATGGATTATCACTAGGGTTAATAAACAGGAAGAATAAATTCACATAATTATAAATACGAACAATAGCAACAATGGGGGACAGAAAAGAAACAGAGGTGAGTCTTCATTGGAAAAAATACAAGGAAAGGTCAACATAATTGATAGCGGGGAAACTACAAAATGAGACTGGACAACGTTGAAGTTTGCGCTGGGTCTACAAAAGGAAAGTAACAAAACGGGGACATTTTTAATTTGCCATTGTAGGAAGACCAAGTAAGAATTCTAAACTAGTAATTACGAGAGAAAATTGGCCATGCAAGCAAAAGGGAGGAGTTATAAAGAGTATTACATAGTGATAATAAGAGAATTTATGAGAGAAAAATTGTGTTTGTAAAAATTGTTCTTGTTGTAGTTTTCAAATAGAATATTTGGGTCAATATGTATGTTTCACTGTCTAATACAGATGGACATGCTGATAAACCAAACTAAGTCTTATTGTTTCTGAGTAACAACAAAAGCAATTCCTAATCCTACGTAAGAAGGAAATAAAGAAATTACTTATTTGGTACAACCTTCGTGTAACAGTCGGGTGATATTTGAAGTAGTAAATGAAGGAGAATAAGTAAACCAAAAGATACCAGGAACGGTCCCGAGCCAGACTCTGCACTGTAAATATATGGATTATCATAGTTTGCAGAGCGAGAAAATAAAAGACAAGCTTTCCTTACCTCCTTCCCTGGCATTTCTGCTCTGCAACTCCTATAATAATCGTGGAATTAAACTGCAAGACGTAGTTTCCATAATGTGCTTTTGCCGACAGCAACGACATTCCGAGACTATATGTTTGGTCAACAAGTGATGATCTATTCAAATTGTTGAGAGGTACGGCTACCAAGATTATATAGATTTCCCAGTTAGCTTGCCTACCAGACGGATGAAATATAAAACATTTACTCGTAAATTTATAATTATCAATTATTATTTGAACAGAACAATTCATGGACGCATCCACTAAAGGCACAGAAAAGGCTTCTTCGCAATTAGGAATAGGATGCTTTTGGTCTCTCATAGCATCTGCAAACACCCAAAACGGAATTGAGAGAGCTAATGTAAGAAATTCAATTGAAATAATAATCACTTTAAATCTTGTGGTTTTTAAATGCTGATAAGTGAGAGAACGATTTGTAACACAAGTAAATGATCTTCAGATAAATGATACGGGCGTTTATTGCCCCAAATCGTAGAATAATATTTATATGATCTACCTGTCTTTTATTATATCTTAGTTATATGCACGACTTAATGTTATTGAGGAAAGTTTTCATTCTCTTTTGACACATTACGTTTTAACACATTTCTAGGGATTACTTTAAGGTAAAAATGGAAATAACTCGTAGAGAATTTTAATACACGTGTGTTATAATAACACTAGGAAAATATATATGTTGTCCCCAATGATTCTCCTTTTGCTGATCAGTTCATCTTCTCACGATTTGCCACAATTAGGTGTATCAAAAAAGGTGTATCAAAAGTAGTCTGAAACATAAGCAAACAATTTCAGTTCTTAGTTAAGATATCAAATACTTTTTTACGGTAGTTTTCATTTATGTTATTTACTATCATAAACTTCCTTGGGATGTAGAGAAAAATACAAAATGCCACCTACACTCAGATATATAGTTAAATCCACGACTGTGTGGTATTCTAAGATGTGATATTTTGGAACGTACTCAATGAGTACATATAATTTACTTATTAAAACATTAATAGAAACAAAAATAAAGAGAAAATGAACTTCCATTAGAAAAATAAAGATTCTACAAAAATTAATTTAGAAATAATGAGAATCTTAACAATAGTGTTCAAAAAACTAGAGATGCTAGGAGAAAATTGACAATAATTTTGCAATCAGTGTTGGAAATCTGCTGATTAATTAATTTAGGAATTCCAAACACCTCGCAGTTTTTGTTCTCTAATATAATGATTTGTTATGTAAACTTTTTTCGGGCATTTTGACACAAACAAATAGTATTAACCTACAGAATTGGAGAAACACTTAAGGAACATGATAAAGAATGCTATACAAAAATGTGAATGATTTGTTGCGAGTGCTGAATCGAACAAGAAACGTCAAAATATCTATGGTTTTTAATGATGATTACAGCAAATGTCTTTTGTTAAATTGTAGCTCCCAAACGCTGAGATCACTTATTTCTTAGGACATCACTTAGAATCAGATCACTAATTTCTTAAGTCGAAAACAACGGTGCCTCCTCAAAAATGTACGCGGTAAGTACAAAAAATATATCTTTTTACAACGGCACCCACAACACAAAATGTAGATCGACACATCTAACACATGTTTTTCATGTAAAAATTCCTGGTACACTGAACGTACGATATTCCTCATTGCAATCTCGCAAGGAAAGATGACGTTACATCCGTTCTGATATGTGGTGAGTGCTGATTATTCCATGTTATTTATATATTTACTTATTTATTTGTTTCTGCTCCGCGAATCGGCCATCATGGGGTCACTTGGTACGCGCATCACACGGAGATCCACACTGGATTATCGGAGCAGGTGAAAGTTACTTTTCTATAGGGGGAATCAGCATTTTAATGCTGATTCCATTTTTTTCGTATACCACACGGTTGTTAGCCCTGGGTAATGGGATGAAAGTATGTTAATGATGATGATGAAATAGACTCACACATACATAAAGAGACCTACAAACACACCCATTACCGAGGCGGGGTTCGAACACGTGATCACGGCTATACGATCGGCGTTAATTATAATGATAATGATTATTATTAATTTCATCATTAATAATAATGATTATTATTATTATTATTATTGTTATTGTTACTATCTGTATTATTAACATCATCACATCATAAATATAATCACATTTTCAAAGTCGATCAAGAAAAGACAAAATCTATTACACTGAGAAGAAAATCACTGTTCAATAGAAAAAAAAGTGTAGAATTGAATAATGTGAACGAAAAAAACCTTCTATTTCTTAAGATAGTTACTATCCATTCTCTCTGAGGTTATTCGAAATCTAAATTAGGTAAATTTGAAATGCTCATTCCTAAATGCTGTAAATTTAAAAATATGGGTTTGCCGTCATATGAGAGAACCTGAAACATGAACAATGTCTTTGAGAAAAAATTCCTATGAACTTTCATGCTCAAAGAATAGTTTTAGTTCGCGGCGATAGCATTGAGGAAAAGGTTGCCTACTATCCCCCTATCAACATTTTCACTTTCTGGTAAAAGTAATTTTCGCAGTAAAATATACACGGCCTTATTCTCCCAATATTAAGGATTATTCAACGCATTTTTTACTTTCACGTGTTATTATAATATGTATATATATGTTATGTATATAATATATGTGTATGTATATATATATATATATATATATTATATATATATTACATATATCATAACATATATATAGTATGTAATAGCTGCGGTTAAAACGCGTTTTGAGAATCCGACGGAAATACACGTTTGGAGTCCCCTTAATACTGAAAAAGTGGTTTGTTTTTCAAAACGTCAATCTCTTCTCCGTCCGTCGTGTGAACAAACACTAGCCACCAGTCCATTGTGGCAGGCCGACCGGAGACACATCGTGCTCCGATCGCGGGCAGTGAAACAGTTATATCACAATGCCAATTTAGTTGTGAACTTAATAACGTTTACTTACGGGGTAATCTCTGTCCACGAGTTGTGAGTGTCTGAAAATCAACTGTATGTCATGCCCCGGTGCAGCGGCTAACCTGCAAGGATGGAGCCTCCGTACATCAGCGCGCTCCTATAACCTCAACACCGTCACCTTCAGGTTATACTCATTCAAATATTGAAAAACTTACGCAAATGTGTCAGGTCAACTGAAGTGTTTCCCACCAAGGATAAGGCCATAAATTATCGACTCGCAAGAAGTTCTCACTATAAAAGAATTA
>BOPP01000201.1:1922497-1939253 GCA_017312745.1 Gryllus bimaculatus
TAAATTTTCTGTGACCCCACGCTTCCATACTAATTAACATAAGATAAACAAGTAAATAATAGACGTTATACTTAACAAACCAGAGTAGCGCGAATTTTAGATATTCGTATTTTAAAATAAAATTAAATAAATTACTACGATGGCTGGCAATGCTGACGATGAACGTTCCCGTCAGATGATCCAAGCCTAAACCGCATACATAAACAAGAGTTGTCCAAGCTATAGAATCGTCCGAAACAAACAGCCATAACGACCTGCTTCTATTTCATCGCCATTTTGGCGTCCCATTTAGCTGTCGTCATATGTTGGTGTCAGACCTAGTGTTGAAAAGCTGGAGCAGTGTGTCGCGGCCATCGCTAGATTACAGCACTAGCAAAGCAAAACCCGTTTTTGTAAATTTATTGGAATCTGCCAAACGGATCCGCAGTCATCAGTGCCCTACCGAGAGAATGAGTGGCGTCATGTCATTTCAGTTGCTTCGATTGGCGAACGGGAGGAAGTCTACCGTGAGTGACGGACGCAGGTTACTGGAATGCTAAAAAGTCTACACGAGAAAAATTGATCTTCGACATTTAATTTTGATAAATCTATTATTTCCAATTACCGTCCTGTTTGATGTATATGAATGTTGGATGGTGCTCCTCATGATACAAAGTTCATTTCCTAACACCATAGGACGACCACATACCATGGGCCAGAACCCTGACTAATGGAATAACATTCTAATTATTTTTTGAAAGAATACTTTCAAATCCGATATACTCTTAACTGACCATCTCAACATTATTGCTACATGTGTTTCTACTTAACATCACGCGATTCATTGTCTGCCGATTTCTACCGCTGTTTCTTGCTGTCTCCTCGGTTCCTTCTCCAGTACACCAAAACACGTGACTCATCTCTATGTCGATTGGTCTGCTCTCACCGCGGACTTAAAATGTTCGGATTAGATCTTGGCGTTGCGTGAATAAAGTCTCAAATCAGTTCCACTCACGCAATCTCGCATGTCCACTCAAATTGTTTGAATTGATGGCTATTTCAAACATTTTCCTGATACAGATTGCTAAACACAATATCTTTAAATGAAATGTTAAAAATGTATTAAAATAAAATTATCTCCTTGCTGGCAAATGTTTCTACACTTTCTTTACTATGTTACTTATTTTACCTAACTGCTTGTGATGGATTATCACTAGGGTTAATAAACAGGAAGAATAAACATAATTATAAATAACAACAATAGCAACAATGGGGGACAGAAAAGAAACAGAGGTGAGTCTTCATTGAAAAATACAAGGAAAGTCTAACATAATTGATAGCGGGGAAAGTACAGAATGAACTGGACAACGTTGAAGCTGCGCTGGTCTACAAAAGAAAGTAACAAAACGGGGACATTTTTAATTCCATTGTAGGAATGTATCAAAGTAAGAATTCTAAACTAGTAATTACGAGAGAAAATTGGCCATGCAAGCAAAAAGGGAGGATTATAAAAGATATTACATAGTGATAATAAGAGAATTTATGAGAGAAAAATGGTTGTAAAAATTGTTCTTGTTGTAAGTTTTCAAATAGAATATTTGGGTCAATATGTATGTTTCACTGTCTAATACAGATGGACATGCTGATAAACCAAACTAAGTCTTATTGTTTCTGAGTACAACAAAAAGCAATTCCTAATCCTACGTAAGAAGAAATAAGAAATTACTTATTGTACAACCTTCGTGTAACAGTCGGGTGATATTTGAAGTAGTAAATAAGGAGAATAAGTAAACCAAAAGATATCAGGAACGGTCCCAGCCAGACTCTGCACTGTAATATATGGATTATCATAGTTTGCAGAGCGAGAAAATAAAAGACAAGCTTTCCTTACCTCCTTCCCTGGCATTTCTGCTCTGCAACTCCTATAATAATCGTGGAATTAAACTGCAAGACGTAGTTTCCATAATGTGCTTTTGCCGACACAACGACATTCCGAGACTATATGTTTGGTCAACAATGATGAATTCAAATTGTTGAGAGTAGGCTACCAAAGATTATATTAGGTTTCCCAGTTAGCTTGCAGACGATGAAATATAAAACATTTACTCGTAAATTTAAATTATCAATTATTATTTGAACAGAACAATTCATGGACGCATCCACTAAAGCACAGAAAAGGCTTCTTCGCAATTAGGAATAGGATGCTTTTGGTCTCTCATAGCATCTGCAAACAACCAAAACGGAATTGAAAGAGCTAATGTAAGAAATTCAATTGAAATAATAATCATTTAAAATCTTGTGGTTTTAAATGCTGATAAGTAGTGAGAAACGATTGTAACACAAGTAAATGATCTTCAATAAATGATAGCGTTTATTGCCCCAAATCGTAGAATAATATTTGTATGATCTACCTGTCTTTTATTATATCTTAGTTATATGCACGACTTAATGTTATTGAGGAAAGTTTTCGTTCTCTTTTGACACCTTACTTTTAACACATTTCTAGGATTACTTTAAGGTATAAAATGAAATAACTCGGTAGAGATTTTAATACACGTGTGTTATAATAACACTAGAAAATAATATGTTGTCCCAAGATTCTCCTTTTGCTGAAGTTCATCTTCTCACGATTTGCCACAATTAGTGTATCAAAAAAGGTGTATCAAAAGTAGTCAAAACAAGCAAACAATCAGTTCTTAGTAAGATATCAAATACTTTTTTACGGTAGTTTCATTTATGTTATTTACTATCATAAACTCCTTGGATGTAGAGAAAATACAAAATCCACCTACACTCAGATATATAGTTAAATCCACGACTGTGTGGTATTCTAAGTTATTATTTTTGAACGTACTCAATGGTACATATAATTTACTTATTAAAACATTAATATAAACAAAAATAAAGAGAAAATGAACTTTCATTAGAAAAATAAAGATTCTAGAAAAATGAATTTAGAAATAATGAGACTCTTAACAACTAGTGTTCACAAAAACTAGAAATGCTAAGGAGAAAATTGACAATAATTTTCAATCATTGTGGAAATCTGCTGATTAATTAATTTAGGAATTCCAAAACCTCGCAGTTTTGTTCTCCAATATAATGATTTGTTATGTAAACTTTTTTCGGGCATTTTGACAAACAAATAGTATTAACTACAGAATTGGAGAAACACTTAAGGAACATGAAAAGAATGCTATACAAAAATGTGAATGATTTGTTGCAAGTGCTGAATCGAACAACAAACGTCAAAATATCTATGGTTTTAATGATGATTACAGCAAATGTCTTTTGTAAATTGTAGCTCCCAAACGTGAGATCTCTTATTTCTTAGGACATCACTTAGAATCAGATCACTAATTTTAAGTCGAAAACAACGTGCTCCTCAAAAATGTACGCGGTAAATAAAAAAATATATCTTTTTACAACGGCACCCAGAACACAAAATGTTAGATCGACACATCTAACACATTCTTCATGTAAAAATTCCTGGACACTGAACGTACGATATTCCTCATTGCAATCTCGCAAGAAATATGACGTACATCCGTTCTGATTGGTGAGTGCTGATTATTCCATGTTATATATTTACTTATTTATTTTTTCTGCTTCGCGAATCATCATGGGGTCACTCGTACGCGCATACCACGGAGACTCACACTGGATTATCGGAGCAGGTGAAAGTTACTTTTCTATAGGGGGAATCAGCATTTTAATCCTGATTCCATTTTTTTTCGTATACCAAACGGTTGTTAGCCCTGGGGAATGGGATGAAATATGTTAATGATGATGATGAAATAGACTCACACATACATAAGAGACCACAAACACACCCATTACCAGGCGAGGATTCGAACCCGTGATCACGGCTATCAGATCGGCGTTAATTATAATGATAATGATTATTATTAATTTCATCATTAATAATAATGATTATTATTATGCTAAATGCTGTAAATTTAAAAATATGGGTTTGCACGTCATATGAGAGAACCTGAAACATGAACGATGTCTTTGAGAAAAATTACCTATGAACTTCCATGCTCAAAGCAATAGTTTTAGTTCGCGGTCAGATAGCATTGAGGAAAAAGTTGCCTACTATCCCCCTATCAACATTTTTCATTTTCCTGGTAAAAGTAATTTTCGTAGTAAAATATACACGGCCTTATTCTCCCAAATCTTAAGGGTTATTCAAGCGCATATTTACTTTCACGTGTGTGTGTGTGTATGCTGAGTTAAAATCGATTTCGAGATTTCGACGGAAATACACGTTTTGGAGTCTCCTTAATACTGAAAAAGTGGTTGTTTTCAAAACGTCCATCTCTCCGTCCGTCTGTGAACGACACTAGCGCCTAAACCATCCGTAGGATTTTTTCCAAATTGAAGAAACGCCTGTCCATCTGGCTCGAGTCGAAGCTTTGAGATTTTGAAATACTTTCTTTAAAATTTGGAGCTACTTTACACGACCCCGGATGTTTTAATATTTTCTCAAAAGCAGCTCCAAATTTTTTGTTTAAATTTCATGTAAGAATAAAGTAACATTTATAAACGTTGCGTAGGTCTGATTTTTATGGTTAACTCAGAATTTTGGAAAATTTCAAAATTATTAATATTTTTCGGTGTTTTCCTACAACTACAAACTTAAAGATAGAGGGTTTTTCTTCATTTAAAATTTGTTCTCATTAAACGTTTGGTAGGTTTATGCTAAATGTACTCTATAAGATGACATAAATGTCATACCGCTCTATTCTTTTGTTTTTAAAAAAATATAAGAGTTAATATTTTTTTACTTGTCTCTCTTGATATTGTCTTGTCTATAATATTAATACTAGGAGCATTTATTAACATTACTGCATGTATGAGTACATGTGCTTTGAATAATGTCAGATAAAGTTACTCGAAAACTCAACCTTTTGCTATGAAAATTAGCTCAAACTTCCGTATTATCAGAAATGCTCAAATGCCATTTTCTCAAAAACGGCTCGAAATTTTCATTCAAACATTTTGAAAGGATAGTGCTAATTCCACTCTTTAATATGAAAACAAAGCTCATTTCGGTTTTTTTTTTGTTTTTTCAAAAATTACACAAATGTATTTTTTTTAATATCCCTTACGCCGTTATTATGCGCATTTCCAGCAATTTGTAAACCCTATTGTTTTTATGTGTTTATGTGCTCCAAAGGATTGATCTTTTTCGGAAACTCAAAATTTTTCCTGTGAAAGACAGCTTCAAATTTTGAATTTATAGTAGCGCTTAAACGCCAGTTTTTTTTAAAAACGACTACAAATTTTTTAAGAAAATTGCCATTTAAGACGAGTTTTTACTGCCCTTTAATATATTAATAATAATATTTCCGTTCTACTATTAGGTAACAAAAAATAAGATTTTTTTTAAATGTACTTGGGCAGTAATAGGTGGCAGCTGGCAAGAGTATGTGGTAAGTCCGAGTAGCTAGCTGAGACCCAAGAAAATAGAAAACTAATACGGGAAAGTCTGTGCCAATCGACTAGTTTTAACTGCAACCCAACAGTCGAAAAACTCTGAAATAAATCCGCACCAACTTTTGTTTTAAGAAGAACTTTTGAGATTTTATTTGGGACTGCTCAAACATTCCAAGACTCAGAAAAAATATTTTTTTGTTATTTTTTCAAAAAAAATCGTTTTTATTTGGTGTTGAGAAAATATCAAAAAATCTGATAATATGAATTATTTTCTTATTTTTAATATTTTTCAATCAAAAAAATTGTATTAAGTTGACGAAAAACAAAATAAGATAACACGTGTTTGGCTGCAAGGGGTGTGGTAGGTGGGAAGGGGGCTAAGAAACCTTTCCACAATATTATCATGTTAGAGTTTAGTGTAAGTACTCATATGCCATTTGGTTTAGGCGCATTTTTTACCATCTCACCCGGGGGCTTTTAGGGATGCGCCGGCGCGCAAGGCCCACTGTGCCAGCACCGCGGTGTCGCGTCATCCTCGCCCGCCCACTGTGCGGGAGAGCAGCCTTGGCGGCGGCGGCGGCGACTGGAGAGCGGGGTGGGGGGAAGCGCGGCGCGGAGAGGGGAGACAACAGCTGAGCCCGGCGGAAATCAATAGGCGGGGGCCAGTGCACGGCTCGGGCGCGAGGGGGCCGCCATGTTTTTGAGGACGCGGGTGTCGCACCGCTCGACCGCTACATGACGGCGCCGACCCACCGCGAGGACGAGGACACCGCGAGCACGCACGAGGACTCCGCCTGGCCCAGCGCCGTCGCGACGCACCGCCGCCGCCGACGTCGCCGCCGCCGCCGCCGCCGCCGTCTCGCCTCGCCACGCCCTGCGCGGGCTCACGCCGGTAAGTCCCCTGGGCCACTTTACACCCCCGTTTCTGATGCCGCGCTCCGCCCGCTACCTGTTGTTGCTAGACCCAGCGGGACCGGGCGCTCCCCGACCCGCGCCTCTTGACCTTGAGGAGCGCAGTGACCGTTGGTTCCGCTTGTCACCGCGTGAGCAGCGATGCTGCAAGCTTCCCGCTTCCGAGCGTAGCTGGGATTAAATTTAGACACGGTGCTTTCACAGCGCTGTAGCTTGCCGCACAGCACGTCCTGTGATGCGGCACCAATCGACCCATCGAAGCTGCCACGGTCAACTGTCATGGCGGACCACCCCAATACAACCCCTACGTGCGTCATCATGTGTACACAAACATCCAATCTCGCTTCGCTGCTTCCGGATAACACTAGCATGATCGATGTCGCTTTTGCCCTCGACATCAATTCTTTGTCGTGTCACCCTTTCTGTGTAGCCGGAAGGCATCAGATTTTGCGCGAGTTTGATGTAAGCAACCATCAGCGCCTCTGCCGGGCTCATTCGTAATGAAGGGGTAGTTCCTAGCCCACACAGTGGGCGGAATACGCATCAAGTCCGCTCCTAAAACTTACAAAAGAGATTGAAAATGTTTATTTGTTTAATTTAAATGTATGTAATTTTGTTTCCTAAGAATACATATGAACTTCCTTCACAATTTATTCAAAATGATTTGTCATTATTAAATCATACATAACTGGATTCCAAATATTTTGTAATTTAAATATTTTCCATCGAAATTAAGGCTAAATACAATTTGTACTGCGCAATTGGCTGCAAAACTATAGTCTCATGTATGTGGCAGCTGTAATGCAACGTTTTTTGTAATACTTATTATCTATACGACAAAAAAGGTTCAATTGTACATTAAGCAGAGCTCCATTAATCCACATGTTTAGGATTTCACACAAACTTTATTTCTGTGATGGAACAAATGAGAATGTTATCTTGGATTCGTATTGTTTAATATCTCGAAAAATTGTAAATTTGTATCTCGATGTAAATTCTGAACGGGGCGATCGAAGAAACTACTATCGCCCGAATAACAAGGACAGAATTTCGTGCGTGACTTTGCAAAACCCTACGTGCTTCCACCCTTGTTTGTGTTAGAGCGAAACACGTGGCGTCGTGGCAGCAGGTGTCGTAGCGATTGGCGATAACAGTAGCTTCCCGAATGACGTAATCGATATTGCTTTCAACTCGGAATGAATCGATGAGCGAAATTATTAATTCTATCGAATATAATATAAAATAGCTGAATAATAAATTAAAATGAAGATATTTATTTTCCGTTTCACAGTCACACACCGTCGAATCGTTACCTTTGGGTACCTTTACGTTCTTTTAATCTAGATGTGACAGATGTAAGTGCTTGTACTACGTAACTATTACTTGTTCAAACTGTGACATTGATAAACAAGACCATTCATTCCTTTTTTGTAATCTAAATGTAATTCCTTACATATTTGAAGCCCAATATTACATGTAACCTTATGAGGGCTCCTATCTCGGAAACGTTCGTTGATTGAATAATACTTTATTACTGTACTAGAATGTATGCCAACATCGTGGTCATTAATATTATTATATTATTAAACAACGGAGACGTTAAATACGAAAATAAAACAACACCCGACAGTAAACAATTTTGAAGCCAATTTGTAGGATTTATATTTAATACATACCAAATAGTCTATGATTTAAAAATGTTATTCAATAAACTGGGTTCAGCACATTTCTGTACATCTTAATATTGCTATGTTATTGAAAATCGCAGACGTTTAATACAAGATTTTTAAAAATTCCTTTAATAAACGCTTTCAAAAGTACTTGTAAAATATTATAAAACATTTGTCATTCACCGTACAAGAGGTTAAAAGACACCATTAAGTTTAAAATTGACAAGCGTGGTAGCCACGCGTAATATACATTGTTTTATCTTACTAGATCGCCTTTTTAACATTTTGATGATTAATGGTATAATATTTAGTTCCTTTAACACATCTGAAATATTACAAAAGCCATTTTATTCACTGGGGGAACTTTTTTTATATTGAATATAATAATAAGCCTCTTAATCTACTCCGAAGTCGTAAGTAAAAAGAATAACAGTGACATTGAAATTGGTTGCGGCAAGAGTGGCGTAATTACGCCAGGCCGAGTGGCGTAATCGTACGAGCAAAAGAAAATCACATGTTTTATACAATATATTCAGTCAGCCCTACTGACTTCCCTTATATATTAATGCAAGTATACAAATAACGTAATGAGGCAGCATGTTATACAAGAAGATCAGGTGTTGCTGATCAAGCGAAATTATTTTGTGTTCTTTGTTTCATTAACAGTTTTATCTGAACATTTGAGCATCGCCTTACTTTTACCACAAGTGCTAAAAATTGAACATTTTGCACGTTGCGCATGCCATAAAGGCAACCGTATTTACTAGTGGCTCGTCATTTTTTGTTGTTGTTTTTGTTGTTGAGAGCCACGCCCCCTTCTGAGCACGGATCCAATACACCCAGGTTTTCCGCGCGATGGCGTTTCTGGCCCACTGTGCGACGGGGCGGGCGGCCAGGGCACGTGCCGCTGGGCAGGTTGGGCGCTGCGGGTGGCGCAACCAGTGCAGGGCTGCGTGCGCGCACAGACTGACTGCGCCGGTCCCCGCTGCTCGGCTCTTCTTTGCGGACCCTGGGCGCCGCTAGCCCGTCTCATGGGATACCACTGCTCGTCTCGGCCAGGAGTGTTTTTGTGAGGACAGCTGCAATAGAACATATGTGGAATGCGCGTATTTAATGAAGTATCTCCTCCATACGTCCATCATACTTCTTCATACGTCATACGTGACGTTTCTTGTAGGTACGTACTCGGTTACCCGTCTCGGTTAGCGTACCGAGCTGTAGTACCCAAGTTTGCGGGTTCAAACTCGATAGAAGCCGTGGGTTTTTATGGGCAAAAAGAATCTTTCCTTCGCCTTTCTTCCTATGGGAAGTAAAGAGGGATGTACCACGCTATTAATTTACTGTATGTGAAAAAAACCTCAAGACTGAAAGAAGCCTTTGAGCTAAATTCAATGTTTTTTGTGGCCTATAAAGACAAAGTCCACACGACCGATTTCGCTGAAATTTTCACATTTCGCTCTTATTAGTATCGGAGTATTTAGAGTGGTTTGAATTAAATCGGACATGCAGGGGGTTGTGTTTTCAAAGTTAATCGATGAGAGGGCCGCTACGCCGTATTCAGAAGACCTTGCTTGAAGTGATCTATGGCAATCGTTTTGAACTACACTCCTCGCTCCGACTCAGATCCAAAGACATCGAAGTTGTCATCTAGAAATCAGGAAGTCTGATCCAAATCGATGACTGTGCACCACATTATTCGACTATTTGATTTTAAACTGTCGTTAATGCGTAGTAAAAGGTATATATGTGTGTGTGTGTGTGTGTGTGTGTGTGTGTGTGTATGTGTATATATGTATTTATTTATTTATTTATTTGATACATATTTAAATTGTAGTTAATCTTCATTGAATAAATTGATTTTGAATATGAATTGAATTGCTCTAATTCTCAGCAATTCCGAGACATTGCCGAGTTCACTGGTGATACATACGAACTCGTGCAAATGTCTCTAGTTTCGTCATGTCGCATTGCATGGCTCCGCCGAGGCGGAAGTATCTATGACCATCTTTGAATACCACGCGCTTTTTTAGTGCGAGTTCTTGGAGGCTGAATCGACATGCACGCGCTTCGCCGAGGAATATGAAGGACAAAATTCATAGCAGACACTGAGTAGAAAAGAGATTCCGGAGAAAAGCTGAATGAGCAATAACATTTTGCTCAAAGAGGAAACGAATCGACGAAATAACGAGTGAACACAGGCATTCTTTGGTTGCGCAGGTTAGTCTAAATAAATCCTGATTATGCGGGTGGAAAAAATGATTGGATTTCTCAATTTGAACATAGCAATGAAAGACAATTTTAAAGGCGGCGCCCAAAATAAACAGCATGTCTTGGGAGGAAACGTTGAAAATTCGAAAATAAGGTTTAAAGACATTTTAAGCCTATTTTGTCTAATACACTACTTTAATATTCTGAATGGTTGAGCCACAATATGCACTCTTAAATTTGGTTTGAAAATATACGTTCTAGGTAAGAATTTGCATTGCTGAAGCATAGAAACATTTCAGAAACATGTATATTTTTTATTATTTGCAAGAGACATGGATATATTTGTTCAGAAAGAAGAAGTAACACCGAAATATATAAAAAAAGCAGTTGAATTGTGTAAGGTGGGAGAACCTTCTGGCGAGAACGAACTCCGGGATTCCAAGAAAGTAATAGATTACAAGGTGTTTTATACTTAGTTTCAAATTGCTGATAATAATATTGCTGGGTATGATAAAACAGCCCGGTTCGTGATCGGTCCCGTTCGGTTATCGTGAAATAATTCTGCAAAGATGTTTGTATGTCTACCTAATTGATATGTTGTGGTGGCAGGGGCGTTTGGAAGTGTTTCGCCAAATGTGTGAAAAGAAAGAAAAAAACATTACACGAATGAGCAATGTTGGTGGAGATAGAGATATGGCAGTATTAGGAAGGCAGCAGAAAACATGGGGAGAAGATATACAGCCAATATCCAGTGGTGAATCTCCGGGATGAAGCGTGAAAAAAAACAGATTTGACAACCTACATAAAACAAAAACAAGAATGGAATTATTTACTTTGTAGCAAATTATTTTAATTATTCATGACGAAACATTGATTATTACTTTCATTATTTGTTACATTTAAATGACTGTATAACAAACTCTTTACATTTTAAAACATGATAATCTGACGTATATTATACAAGGACAATTTTACAATTAATAGCCGACCTACTGAAATACATATTGCACATTCCATTTCCCAAACATATACAGACCTTCTAAATATATAATTCAAAACGCGAACAAATATTCATGAAACATTCGCGGCCGGTATTTGATATACACACTATTGTATTGATTTTCGGTCAGTCGAAACTGGACGGACGGACTGGGAAGCCAAACGTTTCTCAGGTCTGAAAGTAGAGTTTTTGAAACAAGAATGTATAACATCGATGGTGTGTAGGTAAACCCATACAAGATAAATTTGTCAGGAACGGCTGCTGCGTGAGTTATTACAAGGTACATACCGGTGCTTGAAATAATTTTTAAAACGTTAGCCATTATTTATTTATGTCATCCAAGTCTATTCTCGAAAGGCTATTTTTGCTGTATTCAAACGTTTTCATCACAAAATTATTATTATTATTATTATTATTATTATTATTATTATTATTATTTTATTATTACTATTCAAAATATTAAAAATGTATCACGGATCTGGTCAAGGTCTTTTTTCAGGTCACTATCAATATTCAACAGAAAATGGTGACCTATATGCGACGGTATATTTCAGAACTGCAGAAAATGTACCGCATTGCGGTTCACTTGCATTTAAAATATTCTTTTCATAAATAGCAGGCTTCGTTTGGCACGTCACATCCTCCATCAAACATTTATGGAGACGCTACCACGCGCATCCCAAACTCTACCCTGCCCTCTCAATGCTGTAGAAAACAATCTGTCCGCAGTGCAGGAACATCTATTCCACAGCGTATGAAATAATAATAATAATAATAATAATAATAATAATAATAGCTTAAAATATTTTTGGACGATGAAAAACACAAAGATCGCGCTATGCAATAACCCAATAACCCCAAAATTACCCCCTCGAAGTATCGGCTATAAAAAATGGCCTGACAATAACCTGTGTAATATTTTGTCTTATTCTGGCAATATCGCATTGTTGCCAAAAACGCAGGCGAGAATGTTTTGGAGCTGACATTCACATCTAAACTCTAATAGTTACAATTTTTGAATTCATAACACCTTAGTAGAAGAACCTAGAATATTTGATAAATCATTATATTTTATATACAATGTGAATAATGAATTATCATAAGCACATGTACGGCGGTTTTTGATATCATTACCTTAATCAAAGTTTTGGAATCATTGACCTTTAGCTCGATCTGGCAATTTCACTCAGTTTGCTGGCGATCCACAAAAGCTGAAATGGTCCATAATAAGCTTCTGGGTACAGCGTTTATTGACATTTTCTTCACTTACCTCCAAACCGGAAGTACTATTGTTAGAATGTTTGGCGCACGGAAGAAAATAAAAGGGGTTAAAGGGAAAACGGAAACTGGGATAAAGAGTCCTCCCGTGATATTCTTGCCATGATTACATCACAAATAAATTCATCGTATTTTACATTATGTGAGCGAGTTTCGTTAATAAATGTCATTATTTTTGGCCAGTTTCTTCGAACAACGTAATAAAGATATATTTAAAAAATTCAAAGGAAATAAATCAACTCTGATAGTTCTCGAAATACAGTGCCCTATTTATGGGAGAACGAATTCGTCGCGCTCCCTATCTAACGTTACTTTGGAAATTAAATAATATTAGGTTGATCTGTAATAAGATCTGTACTTACAGTTCATTTGAGAGTATAAGTCAACAGTATACTTAGTCTTATTATGTAACTTCTCTTATCTCCATTAACAGTATTGGCGTAGCCATAGTTAGCGAACTTCAAAGATATGCATTTTTCAAAGATATGTATTGGTTCTGTGTTTTCCCTTTCTGAGATAGTGCGATTTCTCGTCCATGAAATGAATAATGAAGGCTGTTTCATGGGGTTTGTGCAATGGAAAGTAATAGTACTGTTTATTTGTATTCCAAAGTTTCGGAAAGTTTATTTCCTGCGTTAGGGTTTATAAAAAAACTATTTTAGAACAAAAAACATATTAATTAATTATATTGGACCTTTAAAAACACTTTTGCGGAGAATATTCTAAGTAGCAATCATTTCTAAGGCTTGTGTCTAGGACACCCTAACCCGGTGTTTATCTCTGCAGGAAGTTCCAAGCCTCGGGAGTTGTCAACAGGAAATGGAAATTTCACAACTCTCGAGATCGTCATAGCTTTATGGGACAGTTACAACACGCATGGGAACTGATATTTCTCATTGTACTTATAATTTCGAAAACATCGATTCTGAACTTTTAAAAAACTGTTTCTTTAATAACTGTCTTAACCATTATTCTGTACACGTGTTAATGTTTCCTTAACTCTTGCTTTATTTTGCTCGTCTTTCCTGTATTGCATCATTCATTAATAAAACGTGAGTAATTTATTTCCATCCCCCCTCATTCATCGCTCTTTTATGCACTTTCACTTTACTTCTTGTTTCCAAACAATGGGTTGTAATGAGCAAGAAGTGTATAATTTGCAATTTAACTTTCTCAGTTACATATCTTTGAAGGTTGTTACTCTCGGCCTACATTACTGAAATTCCAATTGCCGTGATATATTTTTTTTTCCTTTTCAACATTACATGAATTATATATGAAACAAAGATTAAAATTAATCGAATTGTTAGCAATTGAAAGCTTTGTGGAAAGGAATAAATACACACTTATCTGAAATTTGTTTTCCATTATTGATGACGAAAGAAATTGTTTTCGAAAGATTTTCAAAACGTTTCTTGTATTGCTTTCGTGACGTTGGACGGTTCATACAATTTGTAAGTTGTTTATTTAAATGAATTCAGTAAACGACTTCATTTTTACCTATGTTGTCACCTTAAGAATCGGGGTAATAAACAAGCACTTGCCGACATTGTGGTTATACTACGTAGAGTTCTTATTTCTTGACACGCGAGGGCGTGCGTTCACGATGGAAAATCCCACGGCATTTCGCATCTATCTCGGTCGTGCCGCTACATGTCTCAAGATCGCGACCGTATCCAGCAGATGTCTCTTGATCGCCAGCACTGCTCGATACTTTCGCGAACATGCGACATCTAGCGGCACGAACGAGAAAGACGCGAAATGCCGTTAGACATTGCATCGTGAAGACAGGCCCTCACGCGCCAAGAAATAAAAACCTAAGTATTAGCAACCGCTTCCGAAAAGGATGCGGAAGAGGAAGTATGGTGATGTGTTACAAACACTGGCAATCCCTGTTGCACCGTTCCTGAAACTTGATCATTGCAACATATAGCAGCCGCGAAAGAGGAAAATTAGCGGGTGCTTTTGCATATACGGTGACCAGTCGCGTCGGAAGCGTTGAAGATTCGAAGTCCTCGGTTCAAACGCCTTCATCCAGGTTTGGTTGTCCCTACTTCCTTGAACCACCCCCAATAACGTCTAAGAGGTTCACAATTGCAATTTGACAATTGCAACAATACTGAATCACGGGACAAGTAATATGCCCTATTGTTCTAATATTTCCAGTTTGGGAGAAATTCAATCATCATCAATTTCTTTAATGGAATTTTAAAGAGCCGAATTTTAAAGTTACCGAAGATGGGCATAATTTTGTGAGTTCGAAGAACAAGGTGTACTGCAGTAGTGAATTTCCTCATGAACTGATGATTCAATAAAATCTTTATTTTAATGTGTCATTGTAAATACATTGAACATTCACCACCAAAAAATACAGAAAACAAAATGGCACAAAATGACCCAACACATTTATACCACATACAATATATCGTGATAAATATTGATTTACCATGTAGTTACGTCCAGAATGCTCCAATGAAAAGATGACATGTCATCAGAATGCTCATTCCCCTGATCCGACTCCCCACTGCCAAGGCGAGTCCAACCATAATGCTCCCAAGCTGAAGAATGGTCCCGGGAACTTTAAACCCCTCCCCCTTCAACTGCCCTCCACTTTCCCTTGACTTGGGTAGCGGGAGAGGTGGCTCAGGTCATCAATGTCACCGCAGTGCCTCTGACCGGAAGGTCCTAGTTTCGTCCCGACGGTGGAAGGATATACGTTACTAGCTTGTGAACTAGGTTTAATTCGGTGAGAGCGTAGGCTTCCGCGGCCGGAGTCAGTATTTACTAGGCAGTCCGGGTGACGCCACGTCCATGGCGAAGGTGCCAACGTTTCGGTCAACATTCTGCGACCTTCCTCAGGGCGTAATGCATAACGTCGGCACCTTCGCCATGGACGCGGCGTCACCCGGACAGCCTAGTAAATAAATAGGTTTAATTCATTTGCTGTTTGCAGGAGAATTATAGCGGCCGACTGCTCTGAACGTTTTCCGTGGTTTCTTCGTTCACCCCAGGCAAATACCGGAGTAGTTCCCTGAGAAAAGGGCCACGAACAGTTCGCAATCTTTCCTTCCCCTTCCTTGTCCTATCCTCACCCATTACACACACACACACACACACACACACACACACACACACACACCAACATGCATTATACTACCTCGCATGCCAGGAGACTGGTCGGGAGCTTAAAGCTTGTCGCGGCTGGGGAGTTGCCGCGCTAGTGGGAGATACCTTGGTGGGGAATACCCCGCTAGCCGACGGTAGGTCGGCGCCGGATCTCGCCATCAACGTCAGCTCTTGAGGCAAAAAAACATGCAATACACCTACGGCACTAAAGACCTTAGTAGTTAATGCGCCCGGAGTCTCTAACAATCCATCAATCGACGTGGATGACGTCATTTTATGTCAGCGGCAAATCACTTTACTGCGCCCATGTGGCACTTATGACATATCCCTAGGAACAGAATGCTGGGCAGTTCGCGTTAAACGGCATTCGTGGATTTCTTCCTCGTCGCATGTCCGAAGAAATGACAATGATAACTCCATTGTTAGGCAAAGAATACGAACAGTTGGAATAACAAATAAAATATTTGTTGCTTTTTTTATAGTAAAAATCGAAAGTCTCTCAATGCTTTTGGGTTTACCCGTCTTTCCAAGAATCCAACGATGTCACTGACACCTCTCTCACGGGCAGAGTCTGCTTAGTTTTCCGTGAATGTACAGGTACATTTAGAACGAGTATTTGAGATTAACAAAGATAGGTATGTGCTAGGAGGTCGTGCCTGATTAGGCCAGCAGTGAGTCACGGCAGCTGTTCGAGCCTTCGGTTTAGGAAGTCGCCGCCCACTCTGTCGCCCACACGAGCGACACCGCCCCACATCCTGTCCGCTCGGTGCATCGTCCTGCTTTAGTGGCTCACTGGCAGGCTGCAATAGCGGTGGGCGATGCTCTGGTGGTGGGCTCGACCGGTGGTACGAATACATGTGCTCGGCGAGGCAATCAGTCGTTGCAATTTGTAGGCAGTGGTGCACATAGTCAGAAAGGTCAAGTTAGTAGATCGCAGTGAGGAGACGGGTTGGGGGTTCCATGCCCCACGGATACAACAGACCAGGTGAACCCCGGTTGGGATCTTGGTTTTCATCGTCGTAGTACCCGAAACTCATGGGTGTTCAGGACTTTGTCGTAGTTCGTGGAGTTCACAGCTCCGGAACTCGCATCTATATTGTAACGGTACAAGCTCCTGCGTTGGAAAATGTACATGAAAAAA
>BOPP01000201.1:1941336-1956879 GCA_017312745.1 Gryllus bimaculatus
TTACGGACGGCGTGTGCGTCACGACCTCTGGACCCATGAGCCGCGCCGTGACGTAAAGGCGGCGGAGTATTGGCTGGTGTGCGGCTGGCACGCAGTGCAGGCGGCGCGAAGCTGATAAACCAGCGGAAGTTGATAAGGGCTGTGGTCGTCGGCGCATGGCAGAGGTTGGTGCAGGGAAGAGTCGCAGAGATCAACATTTTCGAAGAGCCTTTACTTTTTATACTGCGATTTGGTGGATTATTCTCACTATGGTGACGTTCAAGCTCCCAATTGGATGATACCGTCAACAGCTGATACCTGCCTGGGGCAGAACTGCATAAAACGCAGTACAGGGGGCGATGCATTTTTAAAGAGGTCAGTGAAGATTAAGGGGTCGAAAAGGAGTCTCAGAGCAATTCATGTCACTGTAACGCACTTGATCGGGAGGTCTAGTATTCGAGGAAATTCCCTGTATTCGAGGACTGTAATTAATTACTTGTAATAATGAACGTATTTCTTTTTATCATTTTTTTGACAAATATTTATCTATTGAATATTTTACTATCTGGCATTTCGCATAGTTTGTTGTTCTAATTGGTTTCCAATCATCATTTAGTTCTTCTCTCAGTCTTCCATCCTTATTCACAAATGCGGAGTGCAGTGTGCAACTGAGCGGGACGGTAGTCTCGGTGTGTTCTCTCTACCAGAACGCACAACGGACGTTAATTCGCATTTGTCTTTTTTTTAACTTGTTACAGTCTCTTGTGCGCTTCAAGGTCGATGCGTCACATGCAGTGTTACCATCTCTCCGGGTTTCACCCGAAGTCTGGGTTTCGGAAATAATCAGCTGATTCGGGTGGTAATTATTTTTCAGGTAGTTCCTCGAGCGCAGGGTTAAGGATGTGAAAAATATAAATTAGTTTTAATTTTTTAAATACACGTCTCTATATCTCGTAAGATATTGAATGTAATTAACATTTGTATTTGGTGTATTTTCACTGTAGGGTAATCCAAATATTTCGTCAAAGTAGTAGTAGCAGCAAAGCAGTACCTCATGACGTTATCAGAGAGCCTGCTATCAGACAAGTGTCACATCCGGAGGAGATTTAATTATTGATCCAACGCACGATTAGTCTGCGGCAGTACTGTCTCTGGCTTGAACTCAGCCAAACAGAACACTTACAAGTTATTAAGAAATAACGAGGCACTATATTAATGATCCTCTTATTATTCTTCAAATACTTGAGGTGGTTAGAGCGAGATACATGTTAAGTTCAGCATGCCTTTTTTATTGTATTAATCGAACGGTGAGAGGTGATTCTACGTTCTGGTAGAGTTTGAATGAATTTTACCATCTAGTTTTTTCGTTTGTTGTTTTAACACGGGTTTTGGTTTAAGTTTGTTGTTGTAACAAGGTTTTTATGGTGACCTCTCAGATCTGACCTAAAATGTTAAAATGGTGAGAAAATTAACTGTTAAAAATGTTTTTAAAAACTGTTCTTTAGGGACCTAGCACCTCGAATCAATTCGCACAATTTGAAGCACGTGTCCTGTTTTAAATGGGGAAAATTTACGCAATTATTAGCCTACATCAGTCCGAAGGCAGACGTTCGCGCGCTTTCTAGGGCGTCAGGAGTGTGACGCGCAACTCGGCAACCCCGTGCGCGCAGCGCGTTTCATTCAAATCGAGTGAGAAGTCCTCGACAGGAGTTTTCATATTCCTCTGGGTGTTCTGGGCGCAATTAAAAGATCCTATTCTGAAACTCATTGCCTTTAATATTAACCTGATATTCAGCAAGCCAAAAATTTGACTAATATAATGATTTGTCCGATCTGAATGAAAATCTCAATTCAATTAATATTCCAAATGAATCACTTTGATACTACTCTCTATGAGAAAATGGGTGATCTTGAGTGTTTATAGAATTTTTTATACTTTCAGCAGAGCATTATTATTTCTTATCGTGCTGTATGCCAGCTTTTCGACTTTTGCTCTTTCTCAAGGATTTAATTGATTGTTTGAATGATTAATTATTCCAAAATTATTCATATACTTTTTTGTTATGCGAAATAGACAGTGGATTGTCATTGCCTTCTGCATCATAGTTGCAAGATACCTTACACTGGACTCAACGCAGTAATCTTTAGCGTACATCAGCACCTCAATCAGTAGAGCAACTGAGTGGGCATTCAATTCACAAAGGCATTAGAAAAACACTTTGTAGTGGCATCAAATGTGTTGTAACGATAAAATACTTTTTTGCTGATGTTAATATCAACCATTAAAATTATAGGCAAATGCAGAGCTGGATTTCCCAACTAGCAAAAAAAGATGGCTTGGGCATTCCTGTGCCCGGATTTTTTGAAATAAATATTAAAAAGTTCATGAATTTTTTTATCTGAATAATAATCATGAATGAATTAGTTTACTGATCTTTGATTTTAAAAATAAATTGAATGGAACAATAAGGAACTAAACATGTTCAAATGAGCAATTTAAAAAGAAATTTCCACTTTGTAAGCTTTATGTTAATTTACACCTGTATTTTTACATAATCAGTCATTTTTAGTTAATCAATTATGTTTCTGTAGAGGTGCCCAGGACAGTTCTGTGCTTGAAAACCTACAGTATCTAAGTCCACACATGGGCAAATGTAAGAGGAATAATAAATTCAGTCATTGGTAGTTTTGTATTTTAATAGAAACTCCGTTTCTCTACAGCACTATATTTTATCTAATTGTTTGCATTTCCTGGACAGTATATAATGAATTTTGAACGAGTCTCATGTGTTATTTCCAAAACATTTAAACCTCTTTTCATTTTAAAGCAACATCAAGACAAATGATTACAAAACACCATGCCACTTGGAAATTTCTGAAAATGTTATCTCCATCTATGTTATAATTTTGTTATTGTGGGTCTAAGTAAAACAGCTCCCAGAATTGTATAATGCAAAAATTTCATTTTATCAGCCTTAGTTCGATATGTACTTTACACAATCATCTGCATGATATAGAATTATGCTGAAAACATTGCAACTAGCATATAGCTTCTATGAATTACCTACTCCCACCGCTGGAAATAATATAACACATTGCAATTGCAAATACATTTCTAACATTTCAATCAATAAAACTATGCAAACATAAAATTTAATCATGCAGTTTAATAATCTAAACAAAAATAAACTAAGGGAATAACAGAATTTTTTTATTGGGATAATATGGAACAGTAGGAGTCAATGATTAGGATTTCAGTGAACTTACAATATAACGATTTACACAATGTTAGAGAGAAACAAACTAGTGATCTTGTTGTTAAGCAATCGAATAATCTAAGGTTTAAGCTACAATGGGCTCGAGAAATAATAATTAGAGAGAAACAAACATTGAAAAATATTTGAATACTGTTTATGTCACTGTTCTCGTGATAGTGGGGAAAATATTTCGTCTTCTCTTAAATTCCGCTTTGGAAACAAATCTTCCAATTCGCTCAGATAGTGATATTTACCGCGTGTTAATCACGCAACGAATAGTATTCAAATTTCAAAGTGATTCAAAACAACGAAACTGAAGAAGCATGAGCCGTGAGCAGACATGTTCACGACAATGCCAAGGACGGCGTTGCCCAATTTACGAAAGACTCGCCCTACTCAAACGTGGTAATTTTTGTCTTTACTAGCGATCACAGTATAAAAATATATCGATGTATGTCTGTAATGTTACTTTTTATCATTTTGCTCTTACTAATTGTGTAATACTGTTGTTTTTTTTATGTTCAATCGTATGCCTTAATTTTTCATTCCTAGGTCACGCGATTTGTTGGCACGAGTTAAAAAAACTAGTCAACTGTTTGTCTCTGTATGGTATTAAACTATTTTTATTTTCCTTCTATGAAATAAAATTAATTTGAATAATTAAGTAAAACTCAGCATAAGGGTCCCTACTTTGTGTATGTAGGTCTTACAATACCTACTTTTCTCGCAAATAAATATGTTGGAAAATAATATGGACTCTCTATCTACTAGGCAATAACTCGCCCTAACCAATGATTTCTCAATATTTTTTTTTAATCTTATGATGAACTCTAATTAATTAATTTAAATTTGCTTCAATTTTTTCCAGTTAAAACTTAATAAGTTGACATTAACATAAACATTATTTCTTAAACATTATAGAAAAGGTTTAGTTTTGTGAACTGCTAAATCCAATCTTTAGTACTGACAGTTGCCGCGTGAAGTACCTGTATCAAGCCTGTAAACAAGCTATGACCTGATTTGTTTAATTATATTTTAATTTGAAAAATGAGACCAATAACTTCATAACATATATTGAAAATATTAACATGAACAATATACAATAAATATCTAGACGTTATTAGTTTTTATTTTTAAGAAAGAAACTGTTTTGCTGTTTCGCGAACTCCCGAAAAGTGAACCTCAACTGTTTTGTAAGTACAGTAAGTATCTGAATTTTTCTCGCGGGCCTGCTATGTGGATATATTTTAATAAGCCACCTGATGCAATAATCGCAGACATCAATATAGCAAAGCGTTATCAGCTTGATTATCTTATCTATGGCAACGCGTCGTACATTCTCCCACTTAGCACTGTCCTGAAGGCGTTAGCGCCAGTAGCATTCCAGCTGCCCAAGGGTCAACATCATGTAAGTGCTTTAAAGTGTTTCATTTCTTCTCTTCAGTGACTTGCTTCTGATTATTATATTACGAAATGAATTAAAATAAAACCGGTGCCGTTGTAGGTGAAATATTGTAGACACACGTTTCATATAACATTGTATTAAAACAAGCACTGCTTCATTATCATATCACTTTCTTTACCACTATGAAAGTACTTGCCTTTTTTAAAATAAATAAGTGCCAATTTTACTTTTTGCATTGCAATTTTATATATCAGTTAGGGAAGGATTTTTATGCCCTAAAAATTCTTGAAATATGCTCTTACAAATAGTATGCAATTATGACTTTAAAATTCTGGAATAGTATTTTTAATTGTAATTAAAACTATGTTTTCCTCAATCAATTTTGTTAATTACTTGCAGGAGAAGCATGGTTGGAATGGAAATATGTTTTATTTTTGCACAGACGTAAGATACTCTATTTTACTGTGCGGCAAAAATAATTGAAGTAAAGATGCGTATTCACCTTAGTGAAGTACGTTGTATTTTTTGTTGAATTTCTTGTGCATGATTTAAAAAAAATGTTACCAAGAAATATCCTACATTTGCGAGCGTAGGCTTCCGCGGCCGAATGTATGTGTATCACGTGTATCAGTATGTAATTTGCGTCCATGACAAAGGTGCGAACGTTTCGGTCGCCATTCTGCGACCTTCCGCATTATGCCCTAAGAAAGGTGCGCCATGGACGTGGCGTCACCCGGATAGCCAATTTAATACTATCCTACATTTGCACAAATATTTTATCATCTACAGAAAAGGAAAAACCCAATAGTATATCATCAATGTATTTTCATCTGTTTCACTTTTTACTTTCTCGCTTCAGCTTACGCAGTATGGAGAGAAGTATTATAACGCTGCGCGAAGAAACTGCGAATTTTCGATAGAGTTTTCATTTAGAACAGGAATAAGAGTATTAAAAATAATTAATGTCCTTTTAATTATAATATACTATTGAACATCACATCATTTTTACTCTCTTCTAGAATTTATATTCTCAATGAATAATGTATTTTCATTCAACCATATCTGCAAACCTTTATTGAAATTAACCCAGCTAAGTTTTCTCTGTTAAAGAAATGAAAGAAAAATTGAAAAAAACTTGAGTCCAATATTGTATCGCTATTTAATTTGTTAATAAGTAATAATTAGTTATTAATTAGGAATTACGTAATATAATCCATCACGCGGCCAAACAATATTGCGATATGGCGGTTTGAAAAGATATTCCAAAAATTTCATTGTTGAACAGTGTCATCGATAGGAGGGATAATATAATGAGGCTTTATTTACTTCATGTTACAATGTCTACACGTAACAAAATGGGACTTTCAAAAATATTAAAATCGGGGAGAATATGTTTCAGATGGAAGATAATAAGAAAAATAGTATGTTCGGTACAAGCATTCTGTGTTGTGTTGACGTGAGTCAGTTCGTGCTTCGTTGCACTGGTTCTCCGACATATTTTAAAATTATTGTATAAATTTTTGCTGGTGACATGTGTGATTTGTGAAAAGTGTTTTTAGGTATACTGTTATCACATCATCCAGTGTGTGTATGCTCTTATGAATCATGTTCATTGGTATTTATAGAGTTTTAAAAATTAACTTGTTAGTATTTTCTTAGTTCGTTGAAACAGTTCAAAAAAACGAGATAGTTCATTAATTCTGGTGACATAGGCAGGAAAGCCATATTGGGCGGAATACCGCCAATTGGGCGAAAGACAAGCGTCGACTAGCGGGAAGAATTGCATTTTGCGGAATTCCTTCTATTGGGCAGAATCCGTTATTTCCTGGAAAGATTGTAGGCGTTTTTTTTACTTAAATCGTCAATAATACATTTCCCCACAAATTGTACAAGTATCAAGAGCTTTTGAAGGAAATGGCCTATGCACAAGTGTTTTAGTTCTGAACACCTTGTAAATATGCAGCTATTAAGAAAATATGCCAGGACCCTTTTTTTAAATTTTATTTTTAGTCATGCATTTTGCTACTTTTTGTAGACATTGTACAAGTATTTAAGTCATAAGACTACACTTGATATGTTTTATGCACAAGAGTATTTAGTTTTTAACTTCTTGTGAACGTACAGTTATTTTGAAATTATCAGCTCCAGTGTCAGCCAACTTTATTCATCACTCACCTTTATTTGGCAGAAATGGGTGGATTTTTACTGATTTATCAATCCGATGGCAGATTTTCTTAGAAGGGATCTGGCAACCTTGGACGTACTAGTCGAGCGCCTTTTCTCTACGTCGAGTTCCCTAGTGCTCAACCCAGCACGACTCGGCACGGTCTGGTCAAAACCTTGGTGTCACACGGAACGGCACGGCACGGCAAGATTATCAGGGCTGCGAACACCTGTTTTCGAATGGATTCAGCGGCGCTGTGCCCTGTTAGTTATTTGCTATTTTAAACGACGATATTTTACTACCTCCTTGGCTTTACGATTCGGATTTTGGCTATTTTATCGTCTGTAATGTCCTATTGTATCAAGAGCGCAAGAGGCACGAATTGTATTAATAATGGTACAGTTGACGACTCTCATCTGATGTGACGTAGCAGTAGCCTCCTGTCCCTTCAGCGATTTGCTACCCTCAGGTGTTTTTTCAGCGTTGAAGTTCAAATTTTTGCCGAAATAGTAGACCAAGGCCAAAATTCAACTGAGACCATGAAAAAAAACACACTTCTCTCATGAAATATGACCTTTTTTTCATCTACATCTGTATGAAAATTATAACGTACAAGCATATGGAAAAGTTCGTAATTTTATATTGCAGTAGGGTGCTTGATAATGGTGTAGTAAGGTGCTCGGGGAATAGTAGTTTATAGAAGGTTACTAAGTGATACTTCGTTAAATTTACATGAATTAAGTTCTTTGTTTTTCACGGTAACAAAAGTTGCCATATTTTTTAGTTGATACACAAAAAACATTTTTTTCATGCTGTTAACAATGCACAGAATCTATCTTTATTATAGTGTTGTAGAATTAGTCATGTGTGATATGACTTGTAAATGTTGCATTTTATTTTGCGTGTAGAAAATGTTGCAACATAAACGATAAACCGAGTGACGCAATCCTAAGAACAAAATAAAATCGCTTTTATTACGTGTCATACACTATTTTTAGGCAGCCTTTTTGACTTTCTTTATATTTTATTTCAAACTTACAAATCAAATCTATGTTGTGTTCAGGTCAGAGTAGCTCATTCTATCAGACGAAAGCATTTGGTTTTCATTGTTATAGTCAGAGTTTTATCTGAATATAATGAATAGTGTCTCAGTTATAGCAGCGCTAGGTCCAAAAATTGAACTTTCAACACGTTTTGCTTATACCTCAAGAAACTCCATTTGGAGGAGTGTATAAAAAATAATTTTACATGTGTAGTAACATGGTATTTCATGTGTTTCAAAACCCGTGTATGACAATTCCGCCAGATAATTATTTTTTATATAATTTTTTCATTATATTTAATAAATTTATCTTCACTTTATTTTAATATTTGGAATAAACCGCTTAATTGTAGTCATATAATTAATAATATAATGTATTGAAAAAACTTGATCTACGTAAGTTAAACTAAAGTGAACGGGGATATGTGACCGGCGAACTACGAACTAGGTGAACGACGACCGGCGAACTGCGGTGACCGGGGACAGATGGACTATCGTTTACTGAACGGTCGTTCAGTTCTTTTTCGGGAATAGTTCAGTTGACCTAGTTCGTTTGCGATCGACACATCCCTAATAACAACTCATATGTCATGTTAGCGGTTCTTTGAAATAAAGTTATTTCAGTAAATGTCACATATTTGTAGCTTTAATATCCCTGTTTAAGCTCCCAATAAATATATTTTGTGTTACCATTCGGTCTTTTAAGGTCAATTTTATAAGTTTCAATCAGTTGTACTAATTGTATGTTTTTCTAGTTTCTGCCAGATGATGTGCTCACAGCTAGACCACGAAACTTTGTAGCTACCTATATTCCACATTAAATAGGATATATAATCTGAAAGTATTAAGATATTTGATTGTAATCGTATCGGAATCCAATGCTCATTTTAAAACGTTAAGATAATCAATAGGAATAATAATTAAGTTATATATAATGGCGTAGAGTTATTTAGGAGTTATTCAATTAGTTAATTAGTAATAGTTATATATCAAGAATTACTTAATAAACACGCCTAACAAATGTCAGAGTTCAATCCCCATTTCACACCTGCCTGTTTCAGAGATCACTTAATGTAATTATTTTGTAAACAGTATTAACTGATGCGTTAATAATTCGAAATTCATATTTACAATGGTTCATTACGAAGCCTGTAACCCGACATTGCATTCTATTTACTTTTGTCTGGTTCGTACGCGTCATTCCCTCGGTGCCGATCTCTACACTCCAAAATTAATGTCATCAGTTCACTCGACGATGTTGCTAAGTACATCAACACCAAATTCGGATTTTGGTCTCACTGATACAAGCCGTGAAAGTAAGATCGATTAATATTAGATTTTCCGAATTGAGAATATACTCAGTAAGTGTGCCATTATACTGATTTAGATACCAATGCAATTATCAAAAAACAAACGGAAAGATAGCGGCAAATGGGACTAGCACCATATTTTTACCCTTCCCATGATAAATGCGAGGAGAAAACGTGAGAAAAAATATTTTAAAAAATTGCCTAAATTTAGCGCAAAATTACGCGAAAATTACTTAAAATTTCAAATAATTGAACTTGACCGTACTTCAAGATCTGTCTTTAAAAAATAGATTTCATTAAGGAAAAAAACTCTATCATCAATATTGTAGTTTTAGGAAGACGCTCAAAAAATTTCAATTTTTTCGAAAAATCAGTAATTTTAATGAACACGAGACCTGCACCGTTGTCTTAAGCGTCCTTAACGCTAACAGAGGACCAAGACTAATCCAAAAATTTGGTGTCATTTTTCGAGAAAAATTTGAAAATGTTTTTGAGGCTTAATGTAAATTACCCTTAAAAATCAAAATATTCGAATGGAATCTGGCAAAGCCTCGAATTCGTTCTGATATTTCGCGGAATATAATTTTTGAAGAAAATTGGCTGAACTGTTTAACCGCTTGCGGTGATCACAGACGGTTTGTAAGACGTATTGCTTTCATTCGATTTTTCGTTATTAAGAACCCACTAAACATGGATTCTGGCTACAGCAAGTGTTAAAAGAAGTAATTTTCTATATTCAAGATTCTGCCACTATTTAGTTATCAGGGCCCGATTAATTGGTTGTTAATGATTCTGGGCGCATCAACTTCAAGGTTCGTTAGTCATGCAGTGCATGTTTTTGTTCGGGAGTTGGCAGGGGTTTTTCCCCTTGCTGTATGGTGAGATCGGCGCCGACCTATTGTCGGCTAGAGGGGTTTTCCCGATGTACATCGTGCCAGCGGTACACCGTCCCAGTCGGGACACGCTCCGAACAAGCTTCCGAACTGCCTCCCGACATGTGCGGTAGTGTAGTGCATGCTAGTGTAAGTGGTGAGGATATGACAAGAAAGAGGAAGGTTAGAACGCGCGCGGTCAGTGGCCCGTTTGTTAGGGAACTGCTCGGGCATTCGCCTGCTGTTGATCGAAGAAACCACGGAAAACCACCGATCAGAGCAGCCGGCCGCTAGAATTCTCCTCCAGATAGCGTCGGACTTCGACCTAGATCAGGGACCAACAATAAGAGATTGTCGAAAATTCAGTTTTCCCGCGCATGATTACAATACTTCCTTTTCTTTCTATTACTGAGGGCGAAAATATAAAAAAATTGCGAAATTTGGTTGAGTAGAAAGCAAATTTTTTTTTCTAAATGAAAACCCCTTTAAATATACAGAAAAGTATATAAAACAAAAAAACAATTTAAAAAAATGAAAGAACAAACACACTAAATGAAATGGGCTAATCTTTCATGGACACCATATAGCATAACACAAAATGAGGAAAATTACTACAGTGCAACCTAGGAAAATTCAACTCTACGCGTTCATATAAAACGTGTACGTTCTCAGTAATGGTCTCTTAGAGTTATCTCAGAGGATATTTGCTTCTGTCATCGGTGCGCCCTTGCATGAAAACGTCGGCAGAAAACTGAACTAAAAGCATGTCTTCCTATCCTTTGTTGGGGCAAATGTGTGGCGTTTTCGCGAGAAATACACTTTGCAAATGTCGAAAAGTAAACTGGTAAAGTAAGGGCATTGAGTGCAGGTTTCGGAAGGGATAGAGCGGGATAGTGACTTCTCGGAATTAAAAAAGAAAATAAATTTGAAGCATTCATTTCGTGGTTATGTCATTCGGCAAACTCGAATATTAAGTGAACTAATTTAACAACCTCTGTATAAAAAAAGAAAGTTAATGGAGGTCAGTACCATCTTTTTGAGGTGAGTGTATTAATTTTCGAAATGGAGATATGTTCCAACAAAAGGTGAATGACAATGTAATGTGGTGTTCTTACGCCGAAAGGTCGCTTAGCGAACTTCTGTACATAGCACTGACTGACTGCATCGTGTTTCTAAATTTCGCAAAGGAATTAACTGCAGAACGCCTCTCAGAGCTCATTGCACTTTCTAATTCGGCGTGTAGTTTGATGCAAGACATTTTCAACTGAGCTATGCTGCCGAGTACCAACAGTTTCACTTCCACCCAAGAGGCCTTTTTACACCAAGAAAAGCCTAATATACCTAAGGAATTTATACTCCAAAGATTCTATGAGAGCTTCTCTTTTATTCCGTCTAGTGTAATTGTTTCACATACTACGTATCTAAATTTAATTTAACAGTTCTATTGCTGTAATGTTATTATTATTATTATTATTATTATTATTATTATTATTATTTCTACTTCTATTATTATTATTATTATTATTATTATACAACATTGTTTTTCTCGGTAATCACCAGGTTTTTCTGACTGTCCGCTTAATAACCAACACATAGATCAATTCATCTATTGTCGTAATTTAGAAATTTTCGCACAATTCTGCATGTGTTTAATATGATAGATGTTTGCATCATTTTAAACGAATACTTTGACAATTAAATAAGCTCCAGATTTTTATGGAAGTTATTTGGTATAACGTCTGTGCACGAAATGACTTCGTAGTACACATTTATTAGATCTATTTGGCCTCTTCCTCCCCCTAATTTCGAGGAAGCTTTACTCGATCTATTGCGGTATTTGGACGTTGTTATTATTATTATTATTATTATTATTATTATTATTATTATTATTAAAGCTTGGCTAAAAGTGCTGGATCTGCATTTGCAACAATTAAATTATAAAACAGTATTTTTTTTTCACGTTGCAATGCTTGGGTATGAATTACAGAAAGATATCGAACTTCAAATGATATATCCTCCCAGAAGGTAAAAATGTTTCTGATTGCCATATTTATGTGATGAATTTCATAATTCTTATGGCCTGGTATGATAAATACTCCTTCATTCTCTAATAAAAATGCTATTGATTCGTTTTAAACTTCCAGGAAGTTCTCAACGTTCAATAAAGACTCTTTTCTATTATTACGAAGTCACTTAGACATCGTAGAAATGGAATAATGGTAATGTGGTAATGAGTGTGGTGTGAGTAGTAATGTGGTAATGAGTACCATTTATGTTTGCAAAAGGTATGGTTTTTATTATAATAAATGTTATTTATTCTAAACCTCAGAGTCTCTGACAGGCGTGGAGTGAGCGTCTCGAAATGAAAATGAGTTCAATTACGCGTCCACTATTATTTGTAAAATGGACAGAAGGACGAAACCAGATTTCCGGAAGGAGGGTTGGAATTAATGTAGAGTGATGTAGTGAAAACAATTAATTCGCATTACGTAAATATTATTTGCACATTTCATTATTTCCTTTTTACGATAAACTATTGATCTTTTGTCATGCAATTATGTAATGTCCTAAGAACTTCCAGACCCTCATCTTATACACACACTTACTTTTACAAGTACTAGTCTACCTCATGACGGGAGATCAATGGGGGTCTTTGATGTCCCGGGTGGGGTGATGGTCCGCTGGGGGAGATACATAGTGCGGGAAAAACCCTCAAGTCAACGTGTAGGTCTGCGCCGGATCTCATTCATCTCCCGCGATTAAACATTCACTCCAGTAAGTGAACTAGTGATACAGCAGATGACTTGCCCACAAACGTCAATTAATCAATCGGGGTTATCCTGCCCCTTATTCTACCATTTCTCTATTTCATTAATATCTCTTATTCACAATCACTAGGGACGAATATTGATGACATAAAACATTGCCAAAAATGACCAATAAAATTATATTAAAATGTAAAAATGTAAAAGCGAAGAAAAATTACGTCAAAAATGATCAAAACTAGTTCAGATGAAAACTCAAGCCGTTGAATATGCTACTGATGTAATCGCGGCTTGTTTCTTTCAAGTGAACTCCGATTGCGAACTTGTGGTTTGGATTGTTTGTTACCAGAAAATCCTTTTCTTTATTCATAATGGAATCAGCCGAAAAGACTGTCGCTAATAGGTGTCATAGAAACCTTAGATTACATTGTCACAATGGCTGGCATTATAATTTCTAGGCGAAGAAATCGAATAGGCTACTTAGGAATTCTGTGACGAATATTTGTTTCATCTCGTAAACATTATTTTAAGCAAGAACCAATAACAGATATAGAAATCGATGAAATCAGCGAAAAATGCAAATCACTGTATAAACACGGGTAATTTCCATTTGTCATAAGTAAAATTAATTGTCCTAAAGTGAAAAGATAAAAAAAAATTACATTTCATTAAAAATCAGCCCCATAATAATTATCTACCCATCAAAATCATTCATTCATTCCAAATATGGCCGCACGACTTAAAATGAATTGAATTAATGCCTTATTTTACGTTGCGAGACTCAGGCCATCAGGCTCGCTCCTATGTCTGACCACACAAATTTCGCTACGCTCCTTTCACCAACTACCAGAGAAAGGAGGTATTTTTTGGGCTACGAAACAGACGATTTGAATTTAGTTCAGAAGCGTCATTTAGGCTTGAGATTATTTCACATGCAAGTAAATCTACTAACATGGGACAGCCGGCTTTACTTCCCCTCCAAAGGCGTAGGAAAGACCCTTAAAAATCCACGGTGGCGATCAGGTTTAAACCCGCCAACTAGGGTTCGATACGCTAACCATCTTGCCGCCAGTTTCGTCCTTTGTATCCCAATAAAGAAACTGTATCATGGACTACGCGCGCCTAACACGGAAGACACGACAGAGTCCGAGCGTCGACGCGAAGTGACGCAAGGCAAAACGAGATGGCGCAGCGTTGCGGCATCCTTTCTTCGTGGTGACCTCGCTCGCCCACCGCGCCTACAGCGCCATCGCAGTGGTCTGCGAACGGTACAACCGCGCTCGACGTGTTCGTTCTGTTAACACGTCTCCTGGCCCTACGATCATATTGAAATATATCCGCGCGTCCAAGTTCAGTCCGTCTTAGCAAGTCCGAAGCACAAAGTGTGTAGTTATACGTGAGTTCCTTAAAAATATTCGCCATAGAAGTTGTGAACGTCTGTGACCCACATGTGGTTCACGAACGTATCAAAACCACCGAGTGTTACGTTTTGTGAACCACATACGGCTCATAAGACAGTGAACATGATGTGTGCAATTACTAATTTGCGGCCCGGTGCGACGAAACTGTTCATGGGACTGTGGTTAGACCGCTCACTACGATCAACACAAGGCGAATGATGGAGTACACTAACAAGCGGGCCACGGACCGCGCGCAATCTTTCCTTCCTCATCCTTTTCCTGTATTCACCCCTTTCTTACACACACACTCGCATGCACTACACTACCACATGTCGAGCTGCTGGTCGGGAGCTTAGAGCTTGTCCCATCGTAGGTCATCCCCGGTAATCGCTATCCAGCGGAGGAAAATCACAGCCACCTCCCGAGGAAAAGCATACACTACACTTGCGGGACTAATGGCCTTAGTCGCGCCCTGAATCACCAATAAATCAATAAAAACCTGTACTCGTGCAATAAAGCTTAACATTCGAAACTAGTGACATAAATTACTATTACAGGGGTCTATTATGTTGGGGGCCGATGTTAATGACTCTCTTTTTCCACTTTAGAACAATGCAGTTTTGTATAGAAATAAATTTTATATTATGACAAAGGAAATGACCCAGTTTTGTCTTCGAATTTTTCATCGATTTTGATTAATAAGTCATATTTAACCGTTTCCCATAATTTTTAATGTATTTTTTTTATTTAATCGATTTTAATGTCATTATTAATGGTACTTGATTCAAACAATATTTACAAGATGCAACAAATGTTCACCACAGAATTCTTGGGTAGTCTATTCGATGTCCTCGTTCATATATTGTAATGTCAGCCGTTATGAGTACTATGTAATCGAAGGTTCCTGTGACGCCTATCGGCGCCATTGTCACTTCGGCCACTTTCGCGATAAACAAACACAGCGATTTTCCTTGAACGAACAGTCCAAACCAAAAGTTTGCAAGCTGAGTTCTCTGAACCAAACTGAAGAAGCTTCGATGATAACCAACAGCTTGAGTTGGTTCATCAAAAGTGGCTCGGATCAAAGTTTTTTACGTAATTTTTCTTTGTTTTTAGGGCATTTTAAAAACATTCTAAGAGCATTTTATGAAACGTGAAACGTTCTTAGCAATGTTTTTGGGTCATCAAAATCCGCCCCACGTAGTTATAATATTTATTTTTGTACGCGCGTGCGTTGGGTTCAGACCATTGTGCGGTGGCGGCGTGGGGTTTTGAAGCCATCTGCCGCATCTGTCAGAGGATATTGTCTCGCCGCGCGGCACCGCAGCCTCCGCCGCCTTCTGCTCCGA
>BOPP01000201.1:1956894-1973107 GCA_017312745.1 Gryllus bimaculatus
TGCCCTATTTCCACGTGCGGGCGGGCGGGCGCACGCACGCAAACGGAAATGACGTCACCCATCTGCTTGTCGCCTGGTTGTGACTGCTTGCTCTCCGTAGTGGACTGGCCGGATGGATGAACAGATAGACGGACGGGCGGAGGAGCTGTGATTCCGTAAGGAGCCTAGTTGACATGATTAACTGGAGATTAAGATAACAACTCACGACCCCATTTTTGAGAGCGATGAACCCAACTTTCTGATGTTCTGTTTAAAAAAGGGGTAGAAGTTATGTTTAGGAGAAAATGTTACATTATCTTGACTTAGAAGAGAAGCATTTTTTCTATAAATATTCCATATTGCATTAAAATTACCTTGAATATAACCATATTGTAATCATGTTTGGGTATATTGAGTAGATGCGTCTAACTTTGCTATTTAATTCAATAATATTGAATAATGTTTTTTTTATTTAATAATTACACAAGCTTTTAAATACGCTATTATATTTTTTAAACTTATGGAAGTTGTTGCAAGAAATATCTTTTCGTTTCATCCGTCGAAATGCTTGGAAATATAAAACAGCAACACTTCTGCTGTCAGAAAGATTAATTTGCTATCTAGCGGAAGTTGGTCTCTACCAGCAGCGTAAAACAAGGAAGGTGTGATATGAGGATTGGATCGCGAACATGTCTGCAGTATTGCCTGACTTAATTATTTACAATTCAGGATTGTCGTACTGGGAAATTTTGTGCCCAAATTGTGGATTTTCTTTCATTATTGGGAAAGTTTGGGGAATTTTTGGGAGAATTATTTTAAAATCATCCAGTGGATGACCTTCTCTACATCATAAGAAAATTAAATTGTCACGAAAAGTATTAATCACCCATTAAATCAATTGGCCAATGTATTATTGAAATATAATTTTGCGGAGCGTTTAAAAACATTGCGAGAAAGTATGTGCTTTGGCCGCCCCACTAGTTTTTTCTGTATTGCTGAGTTAAATGTGTGTATTTACTCTTTCATTAACTCGACGATTGGAAAGACGAGCTCTGAAAGAGAACAGTGACATCTCTGTCGCGATAACTACCAGCCTGCCAACTTCTACAAACAACCTCGGACGCGCCGATCCGGTGGCCGAGATCGCTAAGGCAGTAGTGCCGTAGCTAAGGCAGTAGTGCCGTAGCTAAGGCAGTAGTGCCATAACGATCTCCGACCAAAGGATCGCGGGTTTGGTGTCCCGCCTTGCGCACGGTTGTATTGTGTCATCCTTTCACCCCCTATCATCATCATCATCATCTCGTGACATCCTCATAGTTACCATACCGTTACAAGCAACAGTGGTCGCTAATGAGATAGAAGTTGATGCGACCTTAAATAAATAAATTTAAAAAAAAACAAACCATAACGACCTGGGACGCGCCAGCATTTTAAGGGTAACCGTTGTACACTCTTCTGCTTCTGATAATGTTTGAAGTATTTATTATTGACAAACACATTTTAGTTTACAATTAAATTGAATTCGGAGAAAAAGGAAAAGTACTGGGAATACTATGGCAATGACTTCCGTAATCTGCGAAAGGCGAAAGAGGTCCCGTCTGTATCAGCAGTGTAATCAATCCGTTAGGTAATTGAAAAGGTTGAGACCTTCCATGTTTACAGGTGTCTCAGTATTTCTTCCAATCTATGAAAGTCAGCTCGCAGTTAGTCTTGTGCAATATACTGCCCTTGCTCGTAAAAATATTCCCTCCAGCGAAGGGATATGACGTGACTCGTGGTAAAAAACGTTTGATGCACACAGCTAGAGACCACGTGCTCGGTACCGGGAGAGGTGGCTCAGGACATCAATTGATGTCCCTGCAGGTCCTCTAACCGGAGATCCTAGATTCGAGTTCCAAAGTTGGCAGGATTTCCGTTACTAGCTACACGGCTAGGTCGAATTCAACCGCTGTCTGGAGGAGAATTCTAGCGGCCAGGTGCTCTGATCGGTTTTCCGTGGTTTCTCCGCTCAGTACCAGGCGATTTCTGGAGCATGATTCGTAAGAAACGGATAGCGGACTGCGAGCTACCTTTCCTTTCTCATCCTTGCCCTCACATCCCTCCTTACACACACTATCATACATGTCGAGAGAATAGGAGAGAGATCATATAGTTCCGCCGGCGCCGGATGTCACGTTCTAGAGGGAGAGGACCATCGTCACCCCCGGCCATATAACGTGCACTACACTTACGAGAATATTTGACACGCTCGGTTACATAGTATAGACAATCGAGTCCCATTGCAAATTTTGAATCAAGCTGAATGACGCCGACTTTGCTGCAGCCCGTCATGAGAGCACAAGATGGTTCCACATCAGAATTGAAACGTGTTTTTTGTATCTCAAACCGATCTCTTTTAATTATCTTTTAATATTCAATAGCGGCGATTACAATAGCTAATCGAATATTCCGTCGTTTGTCTCTTATCTGGTTGATATTTATGCCGAATACGGTTAGAATTTGTCAGAGTTTTGACATATAAGTGTGCACAGTTTATCATTCAGACGTCATTTTATGCTAAGTTAATAACACCGAACACAGATATAGGTTTTGTTTTTAATAAAATATTTCTAGATATGTTTGCGAGTCATCTGGAAGCGGCTGATGAAAAAGTAGATAGATTGTATTTATAAGATTTTTTGCAATTGTATAATCCAAAGGAATTATTGCTGAAAAATAAAGCGATTATCACTCGCAATTTACCGCTCGTCAAATGCACAGATAACTCGTGCTCGTGTTCTGGTAACTATGGTAGAAAGAGATTGGTTGTCTCCGCTGGTGCACTGATTTTGCGTAGCACCATTTTGCGATACGAACCACATGACCACAACCCTGGCACATCATCTGAAAAGCCAGACCAGATGTTGCTCGCTATGTTGCATGAAGAGCGAGAAAGATTGAGAAACATTTTAAAATTGGCATAATGTGACAACTTTCAACGGTAACTACGATGAAAATTTAATTGAAATTAAAAAAAAATTCTTATATTTCCTTAAAGTGCTTCATATATCTGTTTAAACAAACTCATACTTTTAGCATATAAAATTCCCGCTAAAATTGTGACTTGAGCTGGAGGCTGAAGCTCATTGGCTGAAGTCAGATACGACGCCAAGAAGGCCAATGAGATAACACATCAAAACAAATCTCTTAGCAAGTTCAATGCCTAGTTCACATTAGGTTATCCGATGTTTTTTGAAAAGACATACTAGGTAGATGGCACTACTGCACATGCGCAGTGACTCCCTTCGTCGAGTGCACAGATATCTTACCAAACCTTATAATATACCAAACCTTATAATCGCGGAAAAGCCATAAGTTTCAATAGCCCCTTGCGGCTTGCTGCTACGAAAGGAGCTCGTATGTTATTAAGTGAGTAAAAGAACTTTCGAAGAATGGGCATTTTATAGATATTTAAAAATTTATAATTTGTTGAAAAATTATTATTATTATTATTGTTATTATTATTATTATTATTATTATTATTATTATTATTATTATTATATAGGGATAAATAACATGATTATTTCTTTGAGAGAAAAAATATTTTGATCCATTTTAGATTTTCCCATTAAAGGCAGGCAAGAAGGGAAATTAATTTAATATATCTCCATGCGTGAACTTAAAGTATTTAAAGAAATAATTTTAAATTCTTAGATTGATTACTGTCTTACATATGTAGAGTTTCTGAATAACCCTATTCAAAGGAGAGGAAAAGGATTGTCTTGCAATTTGTAAATACTTATTGAAACAACACATGTATTTTTGTACATTAAAAGGTCATGTATTTTGTTAAATGCAGTTAACTTTTATAAATACATATTATCAGTATGTAACACAATTAGTGAAAAATAACTGAGAGCGTATTATCCGTGTTGGCTTCCTTAACCTATTTAGTCTGTCGCAAACAATTAAACGAGAAAGAAACAAGCGTCTACACTGTCACATTTTTTTTTTTTCAAACATCGATGTGTTGTCGATATCGTATCCCTAGTTAGAGAGCCAACTCGAAGGGAACCATAAAATGCAATTTAGCAATTGCATCACAGATTCACTACCATTTCGCACTTTGTACGTGATTTCGCATTTTGGGATCGATTTCTCATTTTATCGAAGATTGAAAACCTTGAGAAATATACTGAGCCAATCATCAAACAAACAATTGCAAATACAATTACTAATTTTCGCAACGTTTCGTAACATTTCGAATTTTTAGCAGTTGCTAAAATCTACCATCTCTATTTATATATGAACATAGGGGAAGGAAACAGCAACCGAACTAACAGGAAGCAGTTGACAATCGCCGTCCAAGAACTTTGTACGAAATAAATGAATATTTGGTCAACTGGCAAGGAATTCGCGCGACTTTGCGCATCTCCTAAGCAGGAAGTTTGAAATATATGATTTTTTCTTCTGAATTGCCTTCAAAGAGTATCGAAATTAAGCTGTTTGAAGCGTGGCGCCAAATATGAACTAATTTGGCGGTCATTGTGCCAACAGTCTCAAACAGAAATATTTTATTAATCGAAACCGGGCAATAATTAAAACGGATTGATGCATTTGTAAAAGGTAATATTTACTGTGCCATCATGGAATATAGTAATTGCCGAAATATTTCACGACCAAGAGACAGTCCCTGTCGGGAAGGAGCTCCGGTCTGAGCAGCTAATATACGACATAAGGAAGTGGTGTACCGTAAAGGTTTATTTACGGTTATTGAGGCCAATAACGCGCGTCTCAAATTTCATTGGATAAGCTGCGTCCCACTCCACACTAGCAAGCGTCGAGTGGGCACGCGATGTGGAAAAGCTGTCGCGCTACGCTCTGCCAGTGGGACCTCTTCCCTCACGCTGGAACAGGGGTAGACACTTCGCACGTGCTCTTAAATTGATTTATTGATTGATTGGCGATTCCGAGCGCGTCGACTGCTAAAGTCTTAATCGCATAAGTGTAGTGCATGCCTTTTATGGCGAGAGGTGGCGGTTGTCTTAACCCTTAATTTTTCACTACCAGGCACCACCACTTCCCGTCCCAGGCACCGTCCAAACCGGGACAACCAATAAGCTCCCGACATATGTGGTAGTGTGGTTGTGTGTGCGTGTGTGTGTGTGTGAGAGTGAGAGAGAGAGAGAGAGGGGGGGGAGGAAACAACAAGGAAGATAAAGGACATATAACGCGCGTTCCGTGGTCCGTGTGTTAGGGTTTACCCCTGGTGTTGATCGCAAAAACCACGGAAAACTACTGATCAGAGCAACCAGCCGCTAGAATTATCGTCCAAACAACGGCTGAACTCGACCTAGCTACGTAGTCAGGGTCGGTACTGGAACCCTAGAACCTCACGTTCAGAGACACTGCAATGTTATCAGTTGAAGCCCTGAGCCCCCTTTGTTGGTACGTGCTCCGAAAGCAAAGCGCTACTTAATCGCGAACAATAAGACACGATTTATAGTGTAAAATTTATCCGCTTTCTTCTGACGAACGATTTTAGAGTTCGTGCGCATGCGCAGAACTGCTTCTGAAGAAACAATAGCTTTGCGCAAACGCGCGTTCGCTAAAACATTTATTTCCATTTGTCGTACCTAAAAGGAAGTGTGAAATCGAGTCTAAGGTTGTGCCCGAAACCTTTAAGCTGCTGAAGCTAGAAACTGTAATGTGCAATACGTTACCACAATTTAAAATTATGACATAGGCTGTTTTCACCTTTTTGATTCAATATATTAATTTATTGGTACATAAAATATTTGGAATTCATTTCAATTTTGAACAACTTATCCGGTACGGCTTGTCACAGCCCACCACAGCGTAATTGCGATTCACGTCAAATCGTTCCTTTAACATAGTGTACCTGCTAGTAGTGTTCTGGCTGAGTTTAGTCCAGAATTGTCGTTCGCTCTGCAGCAACTCAGCAGGGCCTCGGGATCGCGTCCCGATGGAGGCGGATTTTCAACACTAGCTACAGTATATCATCTTCTTTGGTTCAATCTTCCATATACGGAAGTTAGGTGGCCCATTACGGGTTTTCTTGAGATGAATTACGCAGGGTGGTTTCTTGTTGCGTACCCTGAGTTTTTGACCCAGGCATCCTTAGAAGCCTACCCCCGACACGGGTTTGGAGTCCTTATTGAGCAGGCGCGCCTCACGGGCAGTCCTATAATGCGCCTGGAATTTGACTCTTACTCTTTCTCCGCCAGATGTCGGTCGCAGTTTCTATATCCCAACTGTCTGGGGAATGCGAGATCTCGTCAGGGCGAATGTTGTTGGAGGGATTCAATTTTGCTGGGCATACCGCCAGGATTCTTTTACAGGACATAAGTGTGACATGGTAACGAGGACTACGATTACTGAGCGATTACTAAGCGGCTGTGAATACCCATTACTGAGTTAACACGAGAAGCGAAACCTGAAGTCCAATCCCTCTCTTGTTAATTTGGTTGTACATTTCTCCCGTTATCTCAGAAACTATTCGCGCGCGCAGAAACTATTAGTGCTCTAAAATATTAGTAGCAACTTGTAATGGTTTTTGTAATATGTAGCATATTTGACGTAGAACTCGAATTTTTTCACTATTTTTTCTGTACTTTTACTAAAAAAACGTCCTGGAGTATGAAACTTACTGTACTCATTTTCGTAACATACGAGTACATTTATTATCTCTTCAGCTCTTGAACTGCCGCAAAAAATGGAAAACTATCACTACCATATTAACCAAATGACTACCATTCTGACATACGCACAGATGAAGGAAGAAAACAAAAAAACAAAAACTTAAAAAGGGAGTACTTCACAATAATCTACATACCAGTATATTCAGAAAACTAAATATTTAAGAAAGGTTAAAATCCTCAAAATGTCAAAAATTCAGATATTTTCTGTGTGTGTCTCAATCGATTTCTGTTGGCGCGCTGCGCCGTGCAGCAGTTCCTCTCTCCGTTCGCTCGTTGAGACGTTGCCCGTCGCCGCCCAGCAACGCTGCCCCGTTTGGTCCTCCCCTTCCGTGGTGGGCGAGCGGACGTAGGCGGCGCCAGGCGGCGGCAACGCCAGCGCCGCCGCCCACAGCTCCCCATCCCGGAATCCGGCGTCGGCGTCGGCGCCGCGCTGGACACTGGTCTGCAGTGCCAAAGCGTTTAGTCAAAATGTAGGTATTGTGGTGAGTTATCGTTAGCTGAAGTTGTTTTTGTGGCTTCCATACAGCAGAAAACTGATGATAATGGCTAAGCTATCGAAAGCTGCTTTTTTAATACATAATATTGTTGGCAATGATGACGCATATAATTATTTCATTGGTTTAGACAAAAGCCGAACCGCTGCGAAATAGGAGATTACTAGCTTAGTCTACCGCATCCGGCAGGGACTTTCATGTGAAAAAACGGCTAATTCTGGCAACATAATACTGATATCACTGCAATGTCTCTGACAGGGACGTCTTAGGGTTCGAGTTCTGATCGTATCAGGATTTTCAGCACTAGCTAGTGACCTAGGTCGAATTCTGCCGCTGTCTGGAGGCCGTCTGCTCTGATGGTAGATTTCCGTGGTTCCTCCGGTCTTCGCCTGGCGAATACCGGAGCAGTATCCTAATAAGCGGGCCATGAACTGCGATCTCTTAGTCTTTTTCCTCGTTCTATTGTCTTCCCTTACGTACACTCTTACTTCTTGCACTATACAACTCTACACAGGCCGGGAGACCGGTTGGGAGCTTAGAGCTTGTCCTGGCTGATGCTGTGCCCCTCTGGTGGGAGATACCTGGTTGGGGAAACCCGCAAGCCGACAAGGTCGGCGCAGGATCTCGGCAACCAGAGGGGAAAGATCACCTCCACCTTCTGCGATAAAAATATACTATACTTCGGTAATAATGACCTTAGCTGTTGACGCGCCCGGAATCACTTATCAGTTAAGTACTCTAGAAAATAGCTTAGTCTAGCGCCTCCGGTGGGTATTTCAATGTTAAAAAGTTTTATTTGTGATTTGTAAGTTAATAATAAAAATACATTTGGAACATGTTACAGTTGACTGGCTCGTCCATTTTCAGGCACACAAAGTTACATGAGAAATTATCCATTAAAATACTTTTTTCATTACGAAATTAAGTTTAATTATCGTAATGACGGATTATATAAATACCTAAAAGAGCCTATAATAATTTACAGCGTTTTACTAATCTACTTGTAAGTGCATTGAAACCATCAAAAATAAGTTTATTTTTTACTGAAACATTATAGCTTGTTATTGCCTTCGAGACGAAGCTCTATGTACACTGCATTACTTACTTGAATCTAGAGGATCGTGGTTACGAGAGAAATATGAACACAGTTGATTGATGCTACATGTTCTCTTCTGGAGGGAATTATGAAAGGGAATTACTTGTACAAATATAAGAAAAAAATATGAAACGACCAACCGAGTCAAGTTAACATCTTGTTAATTAGTAAATAAGTAAATCTGAATCAATAACATTAGGTAATATATATGCATACACAACGGGCGTTAACTGGTTGTAATGATCTCGGGCGACTGGTTGTAATGATCCCCGCGACTTTGTCGCCGCTCGAGTATTGGATCTCTTATAACGCTCTTGGTTTAAATATCTATTTTGATGGTTACAGAATTCCAGAATATATTAGAGGGAACAGATTAAAAATTGTGCCAATTGATTTGTCGTGTCTCAGGGAATCTAATTATATTAGGAAGTTTTTGCACGGTGTAGAGTACAGCATTGGACTGCAATCTCGATATTCTGCGCACGCACAGATGCACAAAAATGATGCGAAACTGCGCAGGGGCGGAAGATCGATAGTGCTGACGATTGCTGTGACGTATCTGGTTTTAGTTTACTTTAAAATATTTAATTAATCTCCGATTTTTATTCACAATTATATTGTCTCTTTTGTAATTTTTTATTTCCATTTTGATGATTTCGCACCCCTCTCGGTAGGCGAATCTCCCTTTTCCACCAGAAAACCTTTCTTCGTCTGCTGCTTAGTTGTCTGGCTTCCGTTCGTCACATTCGAAAGCTCCGAATTTCTAAATATGGAACTTCATTTTCATTTAAAATGGCACAAAGACAATCTCTCTTCCTTACATTTACAATGTATTCGAGACGTGCTACAGCCAGGAAACTAAATTGAGATAGCTCTTCTTACTTTTGGGCGAAGTTCAAACCGCTATGTTAATATATGCCAAAGCTATTGAAAGACCAAAGGGCCAAACAAAAAGATATCTGTAGATAAGACGAGATTATCGCTCACTAACAGACACAACCCTGACTGCTTCCAAATGCATTCAGCTAGTACGTTGCACTTAAGTTTGATTAATGCGCTCATAAGGAGGCTTTTATAAGCTTTTCGAGTAGTGAGTTGTTTGTAGGAACGGACGCTCTATGCACCACAGTAACGTCTGGAATATATTTTCATACCTTAGTTTTATTTTTAATTTACGCAAAAAAGAAAAAAAAAATCGCCTAAAATAAAGTAAAATGGAAAAGACGCTAAATCGGAAAAAGTGGGCAAATAAGACTGCCTTCTTTAGAAGCTATTATTTGATAAAAATGACATATTACCTTACACAACAAAACCTATGAATCACATCTTTATTATAGAACTTTGGAATATAATAAACACTTTCTCTTGGATTTATAAAGTTAAACAAAAAGGCTTTTCTGACACCCGATTTACCTGACAATTTCCTTCTAAAAAGTATCTTCTACTTTGTAATAATTAAAATAAGTTTCATATTCATTTTACAATTAACAACACTGCATACATTGTTATAATTAATTTAACATTATATTTTTGTTAAATGTGTGGGGTTGCAGCCAAAAAATTGTATGTAATTTGTAAAAAGAATCACATTAGTGGTTCTCCACGATTTGAAGTTATGAATGTAGTGGTCCGCTTTTTGAGGCGTGGAAGGTTGGCGATGGTTGATTTATATCACTGCTTGCAAGTGCAACAGAATGATCTTGAACGCACTGAGGAACTGACTCCCTAATACTGTTAAAAGGTTTGAGCACTATTCATATCCACGGGCTGCTTTGTCGAGAGGTTTGAGAAGTAAAGTACAGCCTGAGAGGGCTCAGGGTATCAACTGATGTCACTACAGTGCCTCTGACCGGTAGGTGTTGGGGTTCGAGACAAGACGGTGGCAGGATTTTCGAAACCAGCTAAACAGCTAGGTAGAATTCAGCCGCTGTGTTAAGGAGAATTTTTGCTGCCGGCTGCTATGATTGGCATTTTCCATGATTTCTCCTATCAACACGAGGCGAAACAAAACTACCATGGATCGCGCAATATCGCCCTATCTTCACTCTTCCATACACGCGCACACACACACGTATATGCACTACTTTACCACACATTTGGAGACAAATCGGGAGCTTACAGCTTAGAGCTTGTTCCGGCTGGAACGTGTCCTGCTGGTGGAAGGTACTTGGACTGGGATTCCCTGCAAGTTGTGTAGGACGGCGCCAGATTTCACCATTCAGCAGAGGAAGAACACCGTCATCTCCCGCTATAAAATAAGCACAATGCTTACGGTAGCAATTTACGCGCCGAAAACACGCAATAGTCAATCAATTGAGAAGTAAAATAAGCTGTCTACGGCATATCAACCCAGAGAATGACGGGATACCCAGGAAGATGTCTGTGGCGCATACGGATCTACTGTCGAGTAAACCAACCCAATAAATAAAACTATTGAAGAAAAAAGAGTCGATATGTGTTTAAAAAAGTAAGAATTCGATACCAACGCCGTTGTACACTTGTTTGCGTTTCTTACATGGCGCGAAGTGAACGCGAGAGAACTCTAGTGCCATGTGCTGCCATAACTCACATTCTAAAGTGGAAAAGGTCGGACCACGTTCTGACATAGAAAGCGTGAGTCATTTGCTCTGGGTCGACACGTCACGTTAAATTGTACTCTAGTGCGTGGAGTTTGCAATCTAGCCAATCAACATTGGGGGGTCCAGATGACGCACATCCGCCAAGAGTTCCGAATAATATTTCGTCTTTTTATGACGTTAATCATTTCATACATTTGTTCAACGCGTGTGATTACGACATTAGGCATTCTGTTACACTTTACTCGAGACATTTACCAAACCGAACATCTGAAAGGATGTACGCAAACTTTATGCGATAAATATGTCGGCGAACACATTTACTACGTCCGCTCCAAGGTCTTAAACAAATCAACCGGGTTAAATGTATCCGTTAGTATAATATCTGTTTCGCAAATCGTACTCTTAGAATATATATAGGGCGCATATGCAAATGTTAGACTACATTTAAGATTGATTATTAATTGTTAGTTATTCCTGGCGCACCAACTGCTAAGGTCATTAGTTATGTAAGTGTGGTGCATGCTTTTCATAGCTGGAGGTAGCGGTCATCATCCCTCTGAATGGCAAAATCCACCGCCGATCTACCGTCGGTTATGATTTTTCTCCTCCACCAGGTATCTCTCAAGCCGGATGATGCTCAAGCCGGATGATGCTGTTAAACTCTCCCGACATGTGTAGTAGAGTAGTGCATGCAAGTGTAAATGTGTGTAAGTACGGGGTAGGATAGGAAAAGAAATGGAAAGAAAGATCCCGCGCGGCCCGCGGCCCGTTTGTTAAGGTACAGCTCCGGCATTCGCCTGGTGTTGATCGGAGAAATCACAGATAACTACCGATCAGAGCAACCGGTCGCTAGACATCTCTATCTAGCTATGTCGAAATCTTTCCACTTTCGGCACTGGAACTTGGGACCTCCCGGTGCTCTGAGGCACTGCAGTAAAATAAGTTGATGCCCTGAGCCACCTCTCCCAGTATCTCACTTAAGTGAGGGGAGAGATCGCGCGACGCTAAGGGGAGATGTTGAAAATGACCTGCTCAGCATAAAATAATAATATAATTATCACTATTTGTATAATTAGTTAATTTAATATTGTTTTGCGTTAAAATACATTTGCGTCAATAAAATGCATACATCTCTACAATTCTTGCCGTACACAAACTGTGTCTAAGGACGCAAACTCGTTCACTATTAGTTTCATCACTGAAGTTTCCATCGAAATTTTGGAACGTGTTTTGTTTCACGAGAACGCCTCTATAAAGAATACAAGTTACAGCGCTAGTATTACGTAGAGGCAATCGTAAAACACGTACAGCCACGCGTGCCCTCGCAAGCGTCCGTTTGCTTCCACAAACATGCAGCGAATGCAGGGAATCGAGTAGCGGTCGGAAATTGAGTCAAGTGGCCACTAAATACCTGCAGCTGGCGCAACTTGTGTGGTTGCACCGGAGATCTCGGTGATCGTTACACCATGTTCGAAACGTGCGTTACGAAATAGTTCGGTGCATTAACTCGAAACGCTGTATTGTGAAGTGATTGCCTTCTCCAACCCCGAGACGCGACAGGAATGCTCTCAAACGCGCTGCGTTCTTTTGCAATCAGACTACCCATCCTCGGGTTGCGGAGATGTGACTTGCGTTGGAAATACGGATTAGGAAGTTCCCGTTTCCGATTTCAACGCCGGGTTTGTGACAACGGGTTGGATAGTAGCTGCATGGCCAAGGTTACGTTCCTAGTGCGGAGTGGAATCGCTGCTAAATGTTGTTCTGTCTTTCCAAGAGTTTTTACGGGGCGTGTTCGTAAAGAATTAATAAAATAATTGAATGAAAAAAATCTTAATGTACTGGTGGACGACAATGGTAGCGACAGAAGTTTTAGACTGTTTCCTTATTTCATTTTTTTTTTCGGAGGCTTTTTACTGCTTCATGGGATACGGATTTTCGACTACCCGCGCCGGGTACCCGCTATGTCCCTCATGGGGACACATATTAACCTTTACACTAGACACATACATGGGAGGCAAGAGACAAACAACCATGCCCACGACGGGTCTTGAACTCGCGACCCTTCCGACCTAAGTGCTGAGTGGTCGGCTCTGTTATTTCATAATATGGTCTGAAAATTATTGCATCAACCAAGACTATGTTTCTGGTATATCGTATGAATTGTCAATCCTAAGCCCTTTTTCTCCTCTGCTGTTTTCTTTATCAGAACGTTACAAATTAAATAGAAGCTCAGTACAAGTCAATTATTTTGAGGACAAGAGGAGTGTCACGTCCAAAACAATTTTTTCTGGAAGTGCGCTGTCGGTTTAAGAACTCGGTATCGCGGTTGCACCAGCCCATGTCCTTTTCAGTAATAATATAATGCTCCGCATGTATTATTCATCAATTTACTTTAATGATAATAAAGCAAACACGAGTTTAAGCCGATCCGGATGGCATAAATCGCTAAGGCAGAAGTGTCGTAGCGATGTCGGACCGAAGGTTCGCGAGTTCGAGTCCCGTCTTGGGCATGGCTGTATTTGTGTTCGTCCTTCCACTCTCTACAATCATCATATCATGCCATATTAACAGTAAAAAAACAACCAAAAAACACGAGTGTAACGAGTGTGAATATACAAGTCAGTAGTGGTGGTACATTCCAGGCAAGCTTACTGAATAGTTTTCCCTTATCATTGCTGCACTTGTGTATGATGTCTGAGCCGTAAATACTGAAATTATCACTTTTTAGTTTCTCACCGCGGCATAAGCAGTGAAGAAAGGTTATGTAATGCTGCGCGAAAAAACTGGTAATTTTCAGCAGAATAACTGCCGGGCCCTAGTAACGAAAAGGAGGGTAAATCCATTTGATAAATTTTGAAAAAAAATCCTTTAACACAAGGTCTAGCCAGAATCCATTGGAAATCTATTGGAGAAAACTCGAATGACTGCAAAACATCTGTCGCGCTCGTATGTGCACAACGCTAGCCCGTGATTTGTTCAGCCTATTTTCTCTAATATTGATATTCCCAATCGATTTGGCTTACGTCGCGGCCACCTTGAATTTGGCAGCGATATTTTAATTGGGAGGGGAGGGGGTACTTTACATAAAGCCCCTGGGCCATTTTCAAAATTTTCGTGACTATGGCTCTATCGTTTTTGATTAATTTTTTGTTGGATAGTGTGAAAAATGTTTAAGAGAATAGTGCAGATCTCATTTTCGTTGAAACCTCTTTAATTTTTCAAAAAATGCAAAAATTCAAAAATGTTTTTTTTCTGTATCAGGCCTACAATACGAATTTTTCGGCGAGAAATTGCCGTTTTTGCTGCAGCTTTACAAACCATTTTTATAATACGTATGTGGTACGCCAAAAAATTCAAGATGAAATGAAAATTGAAAAAATGTACTTAAGGGTAAAAGATGAACATTAATTTTGTTTGGTCATTTATGTTTTGAATCAAAAATAGAGTACGTTTTGGAAACACCTTTTGTAGGTTTCGTTGCCGCACGTCATTCAAGTTATTGGATACAAATTAATATTTCTGTAAAATTGATAAAAAGAGATAATTTATCATTCTGAGAGGATAAAAGTTAATTCATTTATGAAACCTCTGGGAGTCAGGCAGATGAAACGAACATAAAAAGATATTGCTTTGAGTTACAATCGTAAAAGACGAATCTTCGTATTTGAGGGATATGATTCCCATGAACCTTCCCGAAACAGGTACGGTTCTCTTTGCGTGTTTTAATTTTCGCTAATGGACTATAATTTATTCTTATCGTCATGGACATCAGCGATGAGGGACAGACAGACGGTCGAATTCATTTAGGAGTTTTTAGCATGACATTTGAGAAGGGTGTGTTCAATTAATCAGCTGCTACATATATATTTCAAAGAACGGAACTGAAATAATATACGGATTGAAATCGAACTTTCATTTTAATAAGATCATAATTGCCTCCTTATTCCGAGACCTTCGTTGAAAATTACAAATGGTTCAAAAACTCTTATTACGTGACTTAATGGAATTTTACTGTAGAGAAAATGATATATAACAAATAATAATAGCGGATAAAGTAGCCAAGAAGATTTATGATATATTTTCAGGGATTATTTTGTAAGAAAAATATAAAATAATCATACACTTCAGAGAATTGCTTTTTTTAGTAATGACATTTCTACAATAAAAGACAGGGCCCTGAAACTATTTTATTGGTTAATATGTTCACCATAAATGTAGTTAGTAGTACCAATCTCCCTTAGTAGTTTCAACATTTTAGATTTAAATATTAGACTTAGACAATCGTCTTCACAGGATTATTGAGGTTACCTAATGCCTTCATTTTATATTTCTGTCCCATGATCCCTTTTTATCCTTCTGTTTGAAAACATAACATCATTCATGCGTTGTCATATTTCCCCTGCAACCATGATCCTCTCAATCCCTGTAATTTATACAGTGTATGGTATTCGAGCTCCGAATAGAAGGCAATAATACGCAATCGTATGCAAATATAGTCATAATATTGTACATTATACTCGTATTACCATTACTAGTTCTCTGAACTACGTGAAACGGTTTACATATCTAAGTATTGTGTTAGAGATTGGAACATGTATTGTTGCGGTCAAGGTTTTTTTTAAAAGATTGGTACATTACGCTACACTTTAAAAACAAAATTTATTCAAAATAATTTTATTCCTCAATACAATACAATATAATTATTTCCTGAAACGATCAGAGTTTAAATGTTGTAATGTCTAAAATAATAAATTAATTTGATTACTGGCGATAGGCTGGTTGTTCAACAGATCGATTCTTGATTGATAAATTCTGTCTCTGATTCGCATTGTGTGTGTCCGATTCGCTATCTGCCTCATTAATTGACTCGTTGACTGACTCATAATGAAAAACGCATTAACTTTAACCAAGAAACATTAATTTACTTAATAGCCGAGTCGTTGAATCAGTCACTAGCCGATTCATTGACTGTCACAGGAACGTAGTCATTGACTGGCTCGTGTGATTAATTGAATATCAGACACAAAGTCATTGACTTAATTATTGTGTTTCACAGACTTATTGGCGGGTATACACGTAGGCTTCCGCGGCTCATGACTTCTAGGCTGTCCTGAAGAAGCCTGATGGGCGAAACGTCGGCGTATCTGCCAACGACGAGGCGTCCCCCGGACAGCTTAGAAGTCGTTATTGGCGGTTACCTGCTCATTGTCCATGTCTAACCGACTTAGAGAATGGCTGAGATTTATTGTCCGGCTCACAAGGAGGCTAATTTTCTAACTGACTGTCGACTTGTTTGTCGGTGTTGCAGATGACAGCGTGCTGACGTCGGCCCAGCGGCGCGCGGCTCCCTGATGGTTGTTGCGC